>ML794068.1:57094-85375 GCA_009831015.1 Picea engelmannii
TTCCTGTCTTTAACCTCAAATCTGTGAGGTTGCTTTATATACACTTCCTCTTTGATGACACCGTTTAGGAAAGTTGTCTTCACGTCCATTTGGTGCAGCTTCCACTTCATCTTATTTGCAAGAGCTATGATGGTCCTGATCGAAGTGTATCTGGCCACAGGAGCGAATGTCTCCTCATAGTCAATGCCTTCCTTCTGGGAAAAGCCACAAGCGACAATTTTTTCTTTATACTGCTCAATACTTCCATTAGCAGCATGTTTTATTTTGAAGAGCTATCTGTAGGATACCCCATCTTTATTCTTCGATCTGGGAACTATTTCTCATACTTCGTTCTTCATTATGGATTGGTATTCCTCTGTCATGGCATCTGCCCATTCTTTTCTCTGAATGGCTTCTTTAGAGCAGGTAGGCTCCTCTTCTAGGATATCACACATCAAAGTCGTATAATTGGAGAATGGCTTTGGTCTTTTCACCTGTCTCGTAGTTCCTTAGGGAACACCGTACTTCTCTCCATCTTGAATAAGCTCTCTAGCCTAGGTTGGCTTTTTTTTATGGAGGATCATCATCTGAGGAGGTTCTTGTACTTCTACTATATCATGGTCTTCTAGAAGTTCCTCATCAGGGGAAGTTATGACTTCCCTCACTGGTTCTACAACTCTGGAAACCTCCCTTATTGCAGTATTGGGGATTACGGGTTCCTCTTCATATACCTCTTCAAGCTGGCACAATTTAGATTTCTTGAGCGTTGCATCTTCATCAAAGGTCACATCCCTATTGATCTCAATGTGATGTTGACCTGGTATATAAATTTTGAAGGCCTTGGAGACCTCACAGTATCCCATAAATATTCCCTTCTTTCCTGAAGGGTCCAACTTGTTTCTCTTTTCTTTAGGTATATGAATAAACACTGGACAGCCAAATATTTTGAGATGGCTTACCTCTAGCTTCTTTTCGGTGAACATCTCTTCCGGTGTCTTGAGACCAAGTGCACTATGGGATAATTGGTTCTGCACATAAACAGCTGCCATTGCTGCATCTGCCCATAAGCACATAGGAAGATCTTGATCATGGATCATAGTCTTCACAGCTTCTAGTATGGTTATGTTCTTCCGTTCAGCTACACCGTTTTGTTGGGGATCTTGATCCCAACATCTTTGCAGAAGTTCACGAACTCTTTTGAGGTATATTCTCCTCCATTATCTAACCTGAGTATCTTAATATTCCTTACAGAAGGGTTCTCTTATCAAGGCTTTGAATTCCTTGATCTTGCTGAACACTTCAAATATATCCAGGTCTTTTACGAGAATAATCATTAATGAACAATACATAGTATACATAACCATTAATGGAGGATGATGGCATTGGACCACATACATCTGAATGAATGAGTTCTAGGACTCCTTCTACCTTGTTGTCCCTCTTCGGAAATGGGTTCTTGATGTTCTTCCCTTGTGCACATCCATTGCATACGCCTTCATGGTCACCTTTGAGTTCTGGTAAACCTGTGACTGCTTTGCATATGTATGGTATCACCTTGTATTTTAAGTGAGCTAATCTTCTTGTGCCAAGATTCTTCAATGGCGTGGGTCATGGTAGCTTCTGAATGACCCTTTAGCTTATGCAAGCCACCTTCTTCTTTTCAATGATGATTTCTTCTTTTAAGGTTTCTCCTTTAGTATGTTTCCTTCTGCAACCTTCACTATTGCTTCCTAATGTGACCTGGAGCAAGGTCAACAAAACAACAAGCAAGAATAATATCCTTCTGATAATATAAAGCAATAGCACGAACAATCATCACAGTATCTCCTTTAGAGCTATTACTTCCATAGTATCTGAAGCAAAGATTAAAGGTAAGGAATACAATATGAAATGAGTTCAACACTCTCATAGTGTTGTGACCAAGCATTCTTCCATGGCAACCTGGAACTAACACATGAGGTTTCTCCTAGAGGAGGTGTTATTTGTATCAGGCAAAGTATTTACCTCTATATGCTCACATGCTATTAAGTATAATACTTTACGGCGACTGTTATCTCAATTATAGTCATCAGCTTATCATGTGTACCTTTGAATCTTATTAATCTTGATTAATCAAACCTGGAGCCTTGTCCTCAAGAATGAGTGCTTGCTTTTCATCCAGGTCTCCTTCACTCAAGTGACGAGTTCTTTCTTCAACCTATCTGTTGTACTAAGACAATATGCTATCTTGACAGAAGGTTAGGTTAGAGGATAATCTCTATGATCAACTTTTAATCCTTCTAATAATTTGATCATAGCTTCAACATGCAACACTGATCAAGATAATGTTATGACAAATAGATGTATATCAAAATAATCACACCTGGGTTGCATCATTCCTCTAAATGTGTTGGATCTTGAGATCCTTCTGGATCTATGGCAAGAGATCCCTTCCCCTACAAATACTCTTTAGGGTTTAACCATTAAACATATGTAAGCACATACCTCTGATAGCATTTGCAGGTAGTGGCTCCATCTGGTGGCAGCGGTAATCATTACCAACTCTTAAGAAAACTTCAAGGGTGATTGCAACTAGTTATATGGATGCAACTACAACTGGTACTGCAACTTAGGGTTGTATGAGGAAACCCTAATTTTTCAAACTTCAAATTTTGAAATTCTGATCCAGGGAATAGATGCGCTGAGTTGAGGCGAGTATGTTGGTGTAGTCAGAATTTCGAAAATCCAACTTTTACCCCCTCAAACTTGATCTGTGGATTTCTGGACTTGTGCTTCTAGTTTTCTGGTACTTCTGGTACTCTGGTACTTTTGGTACTTCTGGTACTCTGGTTTTCTGGTTTTCTGGTACTTTGTGAAACTAGGGTTTCACTTTTTGGGAGATCTAGCCACTGAAAAGGTGCGCTGATGATGCCAAATTGATCCTTAGGGGAGGGCACAACTTTCTAGATAGTTTTAGGGCTGAAAAGATTCACTTTTGAAAAACCCTAATTTGCAGGTACTGCAACAATGACATTTTTCCTCTTGCGAAATATGCTTCCTTCAGCTTGGCTTTGATACCATGTTAATGTTTATGCCATTATTATAGTTCTTTTCATTTCAATATATAATAGCAACATAAGAACAAGATCACTGAGAAATACACATTCACAAGAGACACAACATTTATCCTAGGAAACCCTCTACGGGAAGAAAACCCAGCAAAACTTCCTTAATATAGATAGCCAATACAATGCCAAGAGATCTCTATGCTAAAACAGAAAGTCCTCTCCAAGATATGTGCCACTCTCTCTCTCCTTTGTCGGTAACAAATCAGAACTTGTCTCTCAAACTGAGCAAGTGAGTTGTCTCCAAGTGAGGCGCTAGCCTCCTTTATTTATGCAACTCTGGCACGTGTGAAGTGTCTCTTCACTGGCAGGGCCGACTTCTCCAACTGGGTGTGTAAACCCACCTTTATTATATTTCTTGGTCTTCTTATTAACTGCTAGGGCCAACTTCTTATTCTGCCTATTATAATTGTCTGTTGACCAATCCGCAAAAGTAGATTTGGTCCTATTACAATAATCGACATGATCAATCCTCAATGGGGATTGATCCTATGAATAATATATCAATAATAATAAGAATACTCTTTGCAGTTACAATATTTCAACACAAATCAAGGCCTTTGCGAAGTCCGGAAGGCATGGATAATACCCGTCAAACGGTGTCTGGCGCGACTGGGTTCTCAGCTAAGGTACCAGGTAGGTCAATAAGTAAGAATGAAAGATGGGTCTTGCAGATGCGGGTGACTAAATTTCATACCAAACCTGAAAATGAGACAGAGTCGGGAGTAAAATTAAACCCCATTATGAGGGATCTTGTCATAAATGAACACGCAGACAACACCTGCCACCCAGCCGTAAAGAAGAAGAGGAGCAAAAGGAAGAAATCAGAGGCCAAAACCGAGATGATAGAGAGCGTTGGGGAAAATTTCGATTGGTGGAGTACCCTGGAGGAGAAAATCGCCAAGATGAGGTGAATCCTCAGGTAAAATTTTGGTGTATTTCAGATAGTTTTGGACAGATGTCGGCTTAAGAGAAGGGAGTCTTGATATGACAAATCGATTACTAACGGTCCCTTTAAATAATACATTTGTTCTTCCTTTTTGTAACTTGTATATGTTTTTAGAATTATGAGGAAGTCGGAACATTTTAAATTCCATATGAAATTCCTCTATATATGCTTGGCCTCACGAGTATAGAAGGATGGAGAAAAGAGGAGTCTGCCCTCTGTGCAGGAAAACTTTATAAATCTCTGGGGCTGGAATGAATACATGGGTGTAGAGGCAGATTTTGGGACTTTTTATGAAAAGATTCTAATTGGTGGTGTTATGAGTCTCGTTTTCTCTCATAGTGTGTGATTCCTGTTATTTTGTATTTTCATTTTGCTTTCTTCTGTCTAAATTGAGAAACTAAAAGTCCACAATTCATTATTCAATGCTCTCAGCTTGGCGATTTAGACTATGTTCATCTCTTCTAAACCATTTCAGAATTCATTACTATAATGCTCTGATAATAGTTGTGTGTTTATTTTCTTCTGATACCATCTAAAATTTTCAAGCATAAACTCAGAAGTCACTTCCTCATTTAGTCTTTTCCTCTTGATTGTTTTCATGATTTGGAAATGCATCCTACATTCTTGATCCCATATCCCAAAGGTCATCTTCAGCTCTTCAACAACTTTATTAAAACCCCAAAACAAACCAATTTTAGCCATCGATTTCCATAGATGTATCAAGTGACACAAGAGAGCCCTCTATGAGTTGATCAAGCTAGTGTCTCAGCTCTAAAGTTGGTTGAAACAGTTACCTCTATCGTCTGTCTATTCAGCCGAACAGAATTTACAGAGTTCTAACATTCTGGCGTCGTTGTCGGGGACAAAATTTAAAAATTTTCCCTGGGAAGAATGACATGGTTGAGTTCTAGGGTCTGAGAGTGGCAGACACTTAGGCACACATTGGTTGCATTCCTGCTCTGGCAACTCCACTTTGGTTCGAAGGTGACTCCACTGATAAAAGAATCCTGAATTTCCAAGAGGCGACCCTGCTCTCAATACTTTAAGTGTGAGACAAAAACTTCATTGAAAGATGAAACCCCTTGACAGGGGAAAGGAAGGGCATCATGAGGGAAAAAAGATACTCAAAATGGGACCTCTTACAAAGCATTTTACTTTTCATTTTAAGTTTCCTCTGCTCCTTCCTTGAAAATGCCAAATGAACTTTATTTTACCTATTTTATATTAATAATGATCATGAAAGACTTAAAATTATAGTTCCTCCTCTATACATTGCACATGCATACCCTTGCCTTGTCGCTGGTTCTGATAAAAAAGTTTCACCTAGGCCACACAATGACAATGACCAAGTTGATGAATTCTGTGAGACTCAGACCAATGTCTCTCACATTGTTCTTGGCCCAACACCCCCTAAGGCCCGACATAGATATATACCCTTAAAGGTACCCCAAACCCTTCATGATTTCCCTCCAAATTACTTTGAGTTCCTACCTGTGTTCGACAGAGAATCGGGTATCATATCTGTTGAAAAGAAAATTCAAGGGTTTGAAAATTTTATAGATTTATTTGAGATTGACCACGATGATGTGTGTATGAGAGTTTTCTCTCAATCCTTGAAAGGAGACACCAAACATTGGTTCAAACACTTACACCCAGAAACCATCAGCTCATGGGTGGAATTGAAGAAGGTTTTTTTTTAATTTTGGGGCAAGGAGAAATCCTTAGAGCTGAAACTCACTGAGTTTTATGCCTTGAAAATACGCAGCAATGAATCTATTTCTGTATTCAGTAGAAATTTCTCTAGCATATATTATAATTTGTCCAAAGAAATTCAACCCTCTGAAGTTGTTGCCATGCTCCATTATGCAACTGCTCTTCATCCAGATTTTTCTTTCCTCCTGATGGAAAGAAGACCTGGATCCTTATAACAAATGTTTAGTGATGCTCAGGACATTCAACACAACATCCAAGCATGTAAACAAACCCAAAATGAGGGGTTGAATGTTCAAGGACATGAAAGTGAATATGAACAGAAAATAGTTGATTGGAATCTTGAGCATAGAATTGACAATATCATAGGTCCTCTTGAAGTTTCCAATGCTAATGATTTTGCAAAAAATTACATCCCACTTGTTGAAAGAGGAGGTGTTGATCCATCCCATGATGAGTAGAGGGCTGATCATTTTATGTATTCATTTGTATATAGTCAAGAATATGAGTGTGAAAAGCAGCTTGTTGAAGAACAAGTTGATGTTCTAAGTTTGTTCTTGTTAGATGACATGGCATATGTTAATGATTTGCCTATATATGATGAATATGATGATTACGATGTTGACCCCCTGGAACAATCAACCACATTTTCTCTATCAGAAAATGTTCCTTTTTAGCAGTATAATGAAAGCAACCAGGCTGCATATCACAATTACAAAGAAGAAAGTATTGATTCAGCTCAAGGGAATTCCTTACCTCTATGCTTTTCTTCTTTCAAATTGCTGAAAGAAAATCCTAAAATCATCATTGAAGAAAAAAAATATGTGCTTATGCAAAGCCACGTTAGATCAATGGAGCAGAATGACAAGATGTCACAACATTATTTTCATGTGTTTGAAGACCCTATTGCTTGCGTTGAAATACAAACATATGTTGGCAATGAAATTCAAGCTGGTTTCAAATCAGGTAGGACAACCCTACCATTATGTTTTGCTTCTTTCAAATTATTGAAGAAAAATATTTGTAGTATCTCAGGATAGGGATCCTCCAAGCATGAACGGAGTGGTGATGATAATTCTATGGACAATCACATAAAGGGGCATGTCAGCTCAGATTTGCAGTCTATGTTTAGCTATCATCCTGAAAAGGAAGAAGAAGTTTCTCCAGAAAGTATTGTTCAAGGTCATTTTATCCATCCCGAAATTAGTATGGATTCTCAACATGAAAAGGTGTTTCAGAGTATTTTCTCTTCCCTTGAGAATGACATCATGGTTAAATTTTTAAGCAACATAGACATGGATGAAGATTCTGAAATTGCATCTATGGAAGTTTCTAGCAATAAAGAAACAAATGACATAGATGAAGCAGTGTATGTCATTTTTCCATCAGAAACACAAAAAGATAATGAAGAGGTAGTGGTTTTATTCAAGTCATTTGAAAATCGGGGTTTTGAAAATCCATCCGCGGGAGCTCTAGACTGTGAAGTAGTGCATGAGTAGGAACTTATTTATATTTATTCACTGGAAAGTCAAAGTGGTTGTCCTCAAACAAATTTCCATAAATTTAATGAAACCACATCAAAGTTGTTTGATGAGCAAGAGGATAGCCTTGGTGTATATTATATGGCTGTCATATTTGAAGATGTTCAAGAATATATGAATTTTTTTTTGATATGCATGGCCAAGAAGACAAACCTATCACCTCCATTTCATTCGAAGATGTTCTCAGAATAGAATAAATAGAGCAAAAACAACTAACATTATTGAAAGATACTTGCCTTTCGGTTTTTGCTCATCAGGGAGAAATGACTTTTCATGATTTTCAAGGTCTGATGGCCATCCTATTACAGTATTCAGTGAAGGATCAATTTTCTTCATTCATAAGCTCATATTTTGGATTCAATTTGTTTTTTCAGCCGCCATCCTTTACGTTTTTCTACTAGCTTGAGAAAAATGTGAAGGAAAATCAGGAAGCCAATTGCTTGATTGGCTACATTGACACTTTAGCATCACTTGAGCGAGTGGTCATCCCAGCAGTTTTAGGGTAGGTAGGGATGTGAAAATAAGCTTGTCGGTCAAGCATTTTCCAGTTTGAGTTTTCTAGCACTAGATACAATCAATTTTCAATAATGCACTCGGATGTCCCCCATGCAGTTGGAAGCAGTGCACAGAGCTTGGTAGGAGAAGAACACACACATGTTTTGGGGAATAGTCCCATGGATCAGGCACCGGGCCTACAATTTATTTTCTACCTCGCTGGAAGGATAGCATCCCGAGTTGGAGCTAATGTTATCACCCTAACAATTTTTATCTGGATCTTAAAACTTCTGAAGTTTAGCGAGACGCTATACCACAGTAGAGGAGCGATAGTTCAGGGAACTCAGCTATATTCCACGACGTATGAACGAATGTAGTGTAAGTGGGAAGGGAGTAGCTCGGCGAGCCTTCGATATTGAAGAATCTCAAATCTACGGTCGAAGCCTACATCAGACAAACAAATAGCACATAACTTAACATTGCAAAGGTAGACCAGGGAAAACTACTCTGGTTTCAACGGGGAACGTGTGGCACTCTTACACACGTATCGGGGGAGACAGCGGATTGCCTGAAACCACTTTTCCTATGGCCCCGATGTCACGTGGTTCAAAACGCCATGTCAATAGCTCGCGGGGAGGATGGCGGTTGGTCAGATCACCTCACATCACCGGTCCAGGTACTTTCCCGGATGACATACCAAAAGGATGTCGCTTCATAACTAACTCGAGGATCATCATTCGAAGTGGATTGATGAAGCGTGGCACACCAAGATATTGTGACAGTAATTAGTGAGCAAAGTACACAAACCATCAAATCTCAGATATGAATCATTTTATCTTATCCTGGGAAATTGTCATCTTATGCGTAAGAAAAACAAGCTCGGCCTGTGCTCCCGAATTCTGTAAACTCAAAGGGTGGAAAAATCAAGGTCTCTGTGAAGTCTGGAAGGCATGGATAATACCCTTCAAACGGTGTCAGGCATGACTGGGTTCTCAGCTAAGGTACCAGGCAGGTCAATAAGTAAGAATGAAAGATGGGTCTTGCAGATGTTGGTGACTAAATTTCATATTGAACCTGAAACTGAGACAAATTCGGGAGTAAAATTAAACCCTATTATGAGGGATCTTGTCATAAATGAACATGTAGACAACACCTTCCACCTAGCCGCAAAGAAGAAGAGGAGCAAAAGGAGGAAATCAGAGGCCAAAACCGAGATGATAGAGAGCATCGGGGAAAATTTCGATTGGTGGAGTACCTTGGAGGAGGAAATCGCCAAGCTGAGGTGAATCCTCAAGTAAAATTTTGGTGCATTTCAGATAGTTTTGGACAGATTTCGGCTTAAGAGAAGGGAGTCCTGATATGACAGACCGATTACTAACGGTCCCTTTAAATAATACAACTGTTCTTCCTTTTTGTAACTTGTATCTGTTTTTAGAATTATGAGGAAGTCAGAACGTTTTAAATTCCATATGAAATTCCTCTATATATGCTTGGCCTCACAAGTATAGAAGGATGGAGAAAAGAGGAGCCTGCCCTCTGTGTAGGAAAACTTTATAAATCTCTGGGGCTGGAATGAATACAAGGGTGTAGAGGAAGATTTTGGGACTTTTTATGAAAAGATTCTAATTGGTGGTGTTTTGAGTCTCGTTTTCTCTCATAGTGTGTGATTCCTGTTATTCTGTATTTTCATTTTGCTTTATTCTGTCTAAATTGAGAAACTAAAAGTCCAGAATTCATTATTCAATGCTCTCAGCTTGGCGATTTAGACTATGTTCATCTCTTCTAAACCATTTCAGAATTCATTACTATAATGCTCTAATAATAGTTGTGTGTTTCTTTTCTTCTGATACCATCTAAAATTTTCAAGCATAAACTCAGAAGTCACTTCCTCATTTAGCCTTTTCCTCTTGATTGTTTTCACGATTTGGAAATGCATCCTACATTCTTGACCCCATAGCCCAAAGGTCATCTTCAGCTCTTCAACAACTTTATTAAAACCCCAAAACAAACCAATTCTAGCCACCGATTTCATTAGATGTATCAAGTGACATGAGAGAGACCTCTCTAAGTTGAGAAGGCTAGTGTCTCAGCTCTAAAGCTGGTTGAAACAGTTGCCTCTGTCGTCTGTCTATTCAACCGAACAGAATTTACAGAGTGCTAACACAATGCTACATATATGAAATTCCCACCTTCTTCTTTGGAATATATGCAATGATCAACTTTGCTTCTCACAAACCCAAAGCTAAGGATGTATGTGTCAAACTTTTGGTACCACGTCCTTGGTGATTTATTTAGACCATAAAGGGATATTTTTAGTTTTCACACCAAATATTTCTTTCCCTTTACTACAAATCCTTCAGGTCATTTCATGTATATTTCCTCTTCTAGGTCCCCATGTATGAATGTTGTATTCACATCCATCTATTTTATTTCTATATCAAATACAATAGTCAGAGACATTAGTACTCTAATGGAAGTTAATTTTATGACAGGGGAAAAAATCTCACCGAAGTCAACTCTTTCGATTTGGGAATATTCTTTCATTACCAGTCGAGCTTTGAATTTCTTGACTTGACCTATTGCATTCATATTCTTCTTGAATACCCATTTGTTACCGACAAGATTTCTTCCACTATTTAATTTGACTAAGTCTCATGTATCATTCTTGTGCAAGGATTCCATCTCTTTGACCATGGCGTCCTTCCATAGTTTTCCCTCTATTGAGTCAACTTCCTCCCCGACTGACTTAGGCTCATCCTAAGTGTAAATTAACATGAATGTGGATCGGAAGTCAGGTGGACTATACCTTTTGACTAGTTTTCTTACTCTTTTTGACCTCCTTACAACTGGGGTTAGTTGTTCCACCTCTTATTCTGATTCAGTTGACTCGTATGAATCATCTTCTTCATTCCTCAGTTCAAGTTGTACCTTCTCTGGATTATTCTTGGTTTGAACAATTTATTCAGGCTCAAACTTACTTCTGACTTCTCTGAATACCACATCTCGACTATACACTACTTTCCTTGATGCAGTATCCCAGAGCTTATATCCTTTCATTCCTTCTTTGTATCTAATGAAAGTACACCTAACTACCTTCTTGTCTAGCTTGCTCCTCTTTTCCTTGGGAACATGCACAAATGCATCACAGCCAAATACTTTGAGACATGAAACCAAAGGCTTCTTACCCAACCATACATCATTTGGATTCGTGTCAACTAGTGTTGATGAAGGAAACATATTCAATAGATATTTTGTAGTGTTGACTGCCTCCGCACATCATTCTTGTGCGAGCCCAAAAACAATGAGTATGATCCTTGCTTTGTCCATCAATGTTATTTTCATTCTCTCAGCAACTCCATTTTGTTGTGGGGTATACGGTGTGGCATTTTGGCGTGCTATGTCACAATGCTTGTAGAACTGATCAAATTATTTTCTACAAAATTCACCATCGTTGTCATTTCTCATCAAATTAATCTTCTTATTTGTCTGGTTTTCTACAAGAGATTTAAACTCTTTGAATTTCTCGAAAAAAATTGATTTCTTCCTCAAGAAATATATCCATGTATTCCTGGAAAAATAATCTATGAAGGAGACATAATACAAGGATCCACCAAGTGAAGGCACTGAAATAGGGCCAAAAAGATCACTATGAACCAACTCTAGAATCCCATTTACCCTTGCCGCTCCAGATGGGAACCTCACCTGAATTTGTTTCCATATATATAATATTCACAAAATTCGTCTTCTAAATTTACATGTATGAATGATCCAGAATGGATCTCGGAACCAAAATAGGACTAGGAAGGCCTAAAATTCAAAGTGTTTGGAATGGCTTAAAAAAATACGTGTGCATAGGCCTCGTCGATATGAACCCAACGCATCTTGAAAGGGCTCAAACAGGCATCATATGTGAAAGATATCGTGGTTTGTTCGTTTGAAAAAAAAAAAAAAAATTGATGATTGTATAGTCCGTACAGTGCTGACGTGGTAGTTGACCGTACAGGTGACATGGAAGTGGTTCATTGGCATGTTGACTTGGCATGATAGCTG
Organism: Picea engelmannii; assembly: GCA_009831015.1. NCBI lineage: Eukaryota > Viridiplantae > Streptophyta > Pinopsida > Pinales > Pinaceae > Picea > Picea engelmannii. Next base: position 68,923 of record ML794068.1, read on the forward strand.
ACAGATGGACGAGTCAAATTGTGACATGTGGCACCACTGTAAGGGTTACATGTGGCACAGGCTGACGTGGCAAGGTCTATACGACATGTGGCAGCTAACTGACGTGGCATGTGTGCTGACTGGGAAGACATGTGGTTGAATTGGAATTTGACACATGGAATATTATTTCTAGTGAATAATATGGTTCCACATGGCCCAGTCTTGGGCTGCCACGTGGCATCCCTCTATTGGTCATTTTTGTTTGGAAAAATTGTATGGGTTCTAAGGGAATCGAACCCGTGACCTATGGTCCGGGCGGAGAGGTTTGGCAGGGTTGGGTTACCAGCCCACCCATGGTAGTACTTAACAACATATGTTCAACTATTTTATTTAAATTTACCATAATGTTTGATGAGAAAAGTAAAGGGTTGGGGCCTAGCAACATCCCCTGGTGCCCTTGCATAGAACCTTACCACGACCTTACCATGGGACCATTCTTTTAAACGTTGGCACGCATGGTTATGGTATATGCCCCAACCCTTGGCGTATTTCATGAGACCATTGCCATGTGACCTCGTATTAAACCTTGGCACATATTTGTGTGGGGTTAGCATCGGTCAATCGGGATATCCCACCGACCAAGGCATGTAACCAACAACTTAAAACCAGGGGCTAACAACCAGTTAAGGCAGGTGGAGCTTGGGGGGCGAATCCATATGGCCATGCGCACATGACCAAGGCTAGGAATCAAGGGGGCCAGTGCGCTAGCACCAGACCATGGCCACATGGAGGGCACCCACATGACCAGGAGCCCGGGAAATCGAGGGTTGTGCCCTATATTAGCTCATTAGTGGGTTTTTAACCATATAATTAAGATTTTTAAATTATTTTTGGCCTGTTTGAGGGGATTTTGGCCATTTCTGGAGGATCTGAGGCCCTTTTTTAGGCCAGATATTGGGGGGAAGTTGGGAATTTATTGCCAACTTCATGCCTATATAAACTAGAGGTTATTGAAGCCATGGGAAGAGGTTCAGAACAAAAAAATGCTAAAGAATTGAAAATCCAAAGCCATTTTTATGCAGGGAAGCCATTGATGAGAGAAACTTTGCGGTCCATTTCTCAGAGCTTCATTCATCCATTTTCAATGTCGTTAGTTTTGATGGGTTCTTGAGATCTAGAAGAACATAGCCAGATCAATTTTTAATCCATTTGGCACTTTTATGATGTATTTTTTAAGCTTTGAACAAAAATAAGAAAGCCTCACCCACTATGACAAAGGCCCAGAGACGTAGGCGAGATTGTTGAACTCCGTTATCAACTTTGTTGTTTATGGTTTGTTGTTTATTTATGCTTATTTCCATATCTGTATATTTCATTATGGCTTCCATGTTTCATCTATAATTCTTCCTCTTTCATCAGTTTCCTAAATGGTTAATGAACACATGCTTTAAAACTCAACCATGGTCTTTAAAAGATCTTTTTGTATCAAGGAAAGTATTCAACCATACCTTTGTTATGCATAGCTCAAAGACCTTTCTCTCCAATGTGTCCCATCCTCTCATGCCATAACATGGTTGGGTCGAATTATGATGACTTGTCGATTCGGTTTGAATCAAATCATCCTGACTCGAGTCAAAGTTGAGTCGACTTCAAGAACAACGATGTTATTGCATCTAGTCGAGTCGACACTCCCTAGTAACTTGTATAGGGTTCCAATACGAACTCCCTTCCTTAATACCATCGCATCTCTGACCATATTGCACGAATCCTTCTAAAATAGAGTGTGAACTCATGCATCACTCATCTTGCTAATATATATCAGGTTTCTTTCCAAACCCAGAATGTGTAGCACACCTGGAAGGGTTCTACTCCAACCATCCTGCAGTATCATTCAGACTCTTCCTCGACCAACAAGTTTGGTTGTCGAGTCATCCCCCAAGAGCACATATCCTCATTCATATTTTTCATATTCTCATAACCATTATCTATGTAGTGTCATATGACAGGATGCTCCTAAGTCGATCAACCAAACATCTTGATCTGAATGTGTACTGGTTGACGCTAGGTACACATCGCCTCCCTTATTTGGATTCGTCTTTCTCTCAGTCGAATGCTTCTTGTCGTATCTTGTACTAACTTCCATTTCCTTCAACTTGCAATCCCTTTTGTAATTCCCAACTTTACTGTATTTCCAACATCTTCTTGTCGACTGAACATGGGATTTAGATCTACCCTTCAACTTAGACTTTCTACGAGAGAATTTTCCTTTATCTCTATCAACCAGTCGACCTCTTACCATTAAATCACCATTGGTCGATCCTTCCATGTTCTTCATTCTCATTTCTTCTGATAGTAGAGATGCAACCACATATTCTAGCACTAATGTGGTTGTATTACTTACTATAGCCATGACTAGGCTATCCTAGGAGTCTGGAAAAGAACATAATAGGATAATACATTTCTCCTCCTCGGTGATTTTAATATCCATAGAAGATAACTGGATTATAATGGTATTAAATGCATTAAATTGTCAGTCACCAAACTATCATCACTCATCCTCATAAGATATATTTTCTTTCCGAGAAACAACTTATTTACCAAGTATTTCGACTAGTACAAGCTCCCCAACTTGTCCCATATTTTCTTGGTCGAATCTTCACCTAAGACATTCAGCAATACCAAATATGCAAGACAAAGTCGAATCGTACACCTTTCTCTTCTCTCGATTTTCTCCCATTCTTTCGTTGACATACATGTTAGCATGGTACCTGGACAGACTGCTATCCATTTTTCTCGATCTACAAGGAGATATTCAATTTTAAGCTTCCAAAGATCAAAATTTTGTCCATTGAATTTTTTTATCTCTATTCTCGAGCTTCTCGCCATTCTTTAACATTGTTCTTTAAAGATTTCCAACTTACGACTCTTACTGAACCTAGGGTTTATCTCATATCCAAGTTTGTTTAACCAAGCTCTGATACCACATGTTAGGAAATTAAAACACTTCCACGCTAAACCTAGCAGAAGAGAGGAAGAAATATATAGTTAAGAAAGTAAATGACACAGTACATAGATATTTTACCCTGGAAACCCAAACCGAGAAAACCATCATTCCTTGAGAATTCTTCTCTCTTGTTGTCTTATTCATTAAGAATAAAAGGTTACATGTCTAGCCTTGGTCCACACCTAAGACACAACCAACATCACACCCTCTTTCTTACACAAGAACAACCCTAGCCAATTCGGCTTACATCTACATGACCAACAACCTATACGATTTCATCTAAAGATTTATCTATCTTTGATTAGTTTTTACAGTATTACAACACGCCTTGTTTATAGGCTTTATAGTAGTAAAAACTCTAAAGAAAGGGCGCTCAAAAATGGTTAGAGATCCATGCAGATCATTGGTTACAAATATCGTGAATCTCAAGATTCTATTACACTCGACTACCAAATCATATTACTAGTCGACCTTCATTCAGTATTCAGTCGATTTCCATACGCCCACCTGTTGACCTCTTATCAGTTGAACTCTTTGACTTTACCTCGTAGAGCCACCTCGACCTCTGATTTTTTTTTTATATCTTCAACTTCATCTTTACCCAGTCGAACCACCTCGACCTTCGACTTGTTGTTGATTCCTTCAAATTCGTCTTTATCCAGTCGAACTACTTCGATCTTCAACTTTGAGTGTTAGTTGATCCACCTCGACTAGACTTTCACTACAAAGAATATAACAACCAAACATTGACAATCATTCCAAGGTTTTTGCAAATATGCCCAAAGGTATTCCACCTACTTGAGAGCATGATCGTGCTCTTCAATTATAACTGGGAAGTGCACTACCTAACGTAAAACCTTATAGATACCCATATGCCAAAAAGAGTGAGATTGAGCATATGGTTCAAGAAATGATAGATATTGGAATCATTCAACCTAGTTAAAGTGATTTATCTTCACAAAAAGGATAATTCATGGCGTATTTGTCTATATTATAGAGAGCTCAATAAGATAACCATGAAATATAAGTTTTGTATTCCTATCATTGATTCATTATTAAATCGATTGCAGGGGACAATTTTATTTACCAAGTCGGATCTCCATTCAGGTTATCATCAAATTAGAACGATGAAAGAAGAAATTCCTAAAACATCCTTTAGAACACAAAAAATTCATTATGAGTTCTTGGTGATTCCATTTGGCCTTACCAATGCACCTTCCAACATTTCAATCCTTGATGAATTCTATTTTCAAAACATTACTTAAAACATTTGTGTGAGTATTTTTGATGATATAGTAATCTACAACAAATCTTGGGAAGAGCATGTACAACATGTTGTTAGATTCTTTAAAATATTGGAGGATAAAAGCTACATGAAAATCCTTCCAAGTGTGCCTTTGGTGTTTGAGAAGTGGAATATTTGGGTCATATTGTATCTCATGAGAGCATTAAAGAAAACCCTAACAAAATTAAAGCTATGGTGGAATCATTAGTTCCCAAAACTTTGGAGACTCTTAGAGGATTCTTAGGATTGGTAGGCTATGACTGCAACTTTGTCAATAACTATGGTCAAACAAAAACACATCTAACAACATTATAAAAAAGGATGCATTTTCTTGGACTTAAGAGGAAACTCAATCTTTTGAAAAAACTTAGGGAGGCTATGTGTAGAACTCTTGTCTTCTCCACACCTGACTTCATAAAAAAAAATATTGTGGAATGTGATGCCTCGAGATAGGGAATTGGTGTAGTTTTAATGAAAGAAGGAATTCCACTTGATTTTGAAATCCACAAACTACTCACTTAAACCCATTTATGGGAAATAAATGTTGGTCATACTACATGTAGTTAAACAACGGTGCCCTTACCTTATAGGAAGACACTTCAAAGTAAAAACAAACCATTATAGTATAAAATACTTTTTTGAACAAAGACTATCTTTAGAATAACAACAAAAATGGGTTATAAAGATGCTAGGTTATGACTTTGAAATTATCGACAAAAAGGGGAAACAAAATATGGTGGTGGATGCACTTTCAAGAAAAGAAGAAAACATTAAGGCCTTACTTTCTTTTGTCTCCATTCTACAAGTTGACTGGGTGGAAGAGGCAAGGATATAATGGTAGCATGACCATAAGGCATTGAATCTTATTCAACAACTACAATAGGAAGAATGATTCACTCTGGTATAAGGATCACCTATACTTATGTAAGAATTCCCAAGTCAAATATAAAGTCCTCTTGGAACTACACACTCTAATATATGGGGACACCTAGTATTTTTGAAAACTTACCATAGGATCAAGAAGGATTTTTTTTGGGAAGGTCTTAAAGCCAATGTTCAAACATTTGGGCAGAATGTTTGGTTTTCCAATAGAACAGAGAGACAATCAAGACCCCAAGTCTTGTAGAACCATTATCCATACCAATTCGGTACTAGAGAGAGGACACGATGAATTTTATTATAGGTGTATCAAAATCTAAATGAAAAAATGCCATCGTGATGGTGTTGGATTGACTCACAAAGTATGCCCATGTTTTCTCTCTTTCTCATCCTTTTAAAGTAAGTACAATAGTTGCAACATTCATGGAAACAATTCAGAAGTTACATGGAAACCCAAAGATTATTGTAAGTGATAGAGATCTAATTTTTACAGGTAATTTTTTGATAGACCTATTTTCTTGTTTAGGTGCTCAATTGGGTCATAGCTCATCTTACCACCCTCAATCTAATTGACAAAGTGAGATTGTGAACAAGTGTCAAGAAGGTTATCTTTATTTCTTCACATATGATAAAAATACATAATGGGTCAATTGTTTACCCTTAGCATAATGGTGGTACAACACTTTCTTCCATACTTCATCCAAAATTTCCCCATTCATGGCACTTTATGGGTATCATCTTCAATCATTCATGTCACCCTCAAGAGGGAAAGTTGAAATTCAAATAATGGAGGATCGTGTAGAATACCAATAAGAGGTTCTCCAACTATTGAAGGACAACATGGTTACAACACAAAAAAAGGTGAAATAATAAGTTTATTATCATCACAATGAAAGGAACATTGAAGTGGGTGATTGGGTATTTCTGAGGTTGCAATCATATAAATAGATGTCCCTCAAGCATTAAAAAGGTATAATAAATTAGAACCCAAGTACTATGATTCCTATAATGTGTTGGCATTGGGGCAGACCCGGGGTTCAATGCTACAAAAATGCACCAACAAAACCCTAACTACCAGCCCTTTCGGCAACACCTACGAAGCAGATGAAGTCTCACCCGAGGTAGAGGCAGGGGTGGTTGCAGGACACCAGTGTCTGCAACCTTAGCTGGGACATAGATATGTGATTGTAACACCCTAACAGAGCACTTAGTTATTACAGCCCATTAGTATTAAGCTTTAGTTCATAGCACAGCTAAACCCTAACAACAAATCAACGCAGTATTCACATAGACCCAATAGATTTAAGCACGAAGCACACATATAGAGATCAGATCTAGAATTCATTCACATTATTCATCACTAAACTATCATATCAGATTCATCTAACATCTAACATCGCACTAAGAATTCAATCATATAAACAAGAGAGAAACCATAAAGAACAAATCATTCACAACATAGGATATACGTGGTTTACGCCCACCCTGGGGCTAAGTCCACCAACTCTTCTTCTCTTTATTATCTCTGTCAAGCGTCTTACAAGCACAAAGCATCAAAACACTACTCCACATAGGATAGGAGATCTGCGCGCACTTCACTAGATCCTCCTTCCCCAAGTAGATCTAGGCATAGAGCCTCACACAGTCTATGCACAAAGCACTACAGATGACTTGCACTTAGTTCTGCAAGTCTTAATCACATATTTTTGCACATAGCCAGTACTAGCACTCAGCCATCGGTTGCTACTTAAATCGCCTAGTCTTCTATTTATACATTACAAAATAGGCCTAAGCATGGGTAAAACCATGGGTCGACATTCCCATACCCATTACCTAAGCCCAAAAATCCAAAAATCCCTAAAAAGGGGTCGATATCCCGCAATCTCCACTTCGTCTTGCGCTCCACCTTTGACAGCCTATCGAAGTCCCCAAAATAGGTCAAACATGACCAAGAATCCTCAAAACTTGGTCAATGGGCAACATTCCCCCAACACTCACCTGTGACTCATCCTGAGTCACTCTGATCTGGATAATTCTGCTTCAAAATCCTCGATCTTGGCTCGAGCTTCTTTGACTTGTTGTTGTGCCATGGCCTCCTTCTCAACGAACTCTTGGATAACAACTTCGTTGACAGGTCCCTCTAAGCGTTGTTTAATTGTAGTGACGACTTGCTCTAGTTCTGCTCCTCGGCCTTCGATCTCTGAGAATAGTTGGCAAGCCTCATCTTGTATAGGTTGGAGTCTTTGAGTCACTTCCATGACTCTACTCTGAATGGTGTGGACCTTTTGTTGAGCAGTGTGCTGCTCTTGGGATCGTTTCATCCTTTCAACAGCTGGCTGGGGCTTCAATTGCGCCTATATTGTTTATGTTTGTTGCTTCGCCTCCTAGAGTTGTGACTCTAGTGCCTTCAGTTCTGGATTCTCAGTGATTTGCTCATAAGTCTGGGCACTGCAATCAATTAGTTTCTTACGTTCCATAGCAAGGGCCTTTATTCTTTCAACTGTGTTGCAGGCAATTGCTTCTCTTTGGTCCCTTACATCTTGCGGAGTACTGGGCACTGTGCGAAGCTCAAAGCCTGTTATTCTTTGTTGTAGTTGTTGAATAGATTCTGTGAGCTGCTCTAATTGATGCTCGACGTGGTATTCTGCCTATGTCTTTAAGCCTATCACAAAGAGAAGTGCTTTGTTTATTTCTTCTTTCACTTCACGTTTCTCTGCAAGCAACTATTCTTTTTCTTGTTGAATCTGTGTTTTCTCCTCTTCAAACTTTGTCTGGAGAACAACCTTCTCCTGCTCTACAAGTTGGTGTTGTTCTATGAGTACTTCTTTCACTTGCTTCAAGGCCTGGGTGGCTTTTTCAGTTTCTTCCTGTGCGCGACAAAGGCGAGCTTCGGTCGCATCAGCTAGTCGACGGAGTTGGGTTGGCTCATCTCCCAACTCCGGTTCTCCTGATGGTAGGGGCGTAGTGGAAACTGCGCGAATGGACTGAAGGGCCTGTTGTACCCCTCAGAGTTTGACCTCGATTATGTCATACATCTCCTCCTTCTTGTCTTCTTGTTTCTGCAAGATTTCCTGTGAGGCGTTGTTTACAACTGCGATGATGAAGTCAAAGTCATCAACAATGAGCACATTCTGCATCTTGGTCAAGGTGGCTCTAGATTTATTTCGGGAAGAGGGTTTCAGGGGAGAAACCTTCCTCTTCTTCAAGGGATCAGCCTCATCTCTAGGTGGTGTTACTTCTCCTTACTTCTTCTCATATTCTTTGTCATTTATCTCTTCTACTTCGTCATCACCCCCTTGGCCAAGTGATACTGAAGCAGTCTTTTCTGAGGCGTTGCTTAAGTCTTGGACTTCTCTGGTCTTCTTCCTTCTACTGGTTCCAGGTGTGTCATGTTCTTTTTGAGCGGCCTTCGGGTTGTCAAGTTCATGATCAGATATCTCTCCAGGGTCAACGGGGATAAGGAAGTCTGCTGACCAGTCCTTAGTTATCTCCTCGAGGTCCTCTTCTGTGAGATTGTAGTATGACTAAAGCTCCTCATTATGTTCATCTGCTTGCGTAGTAATATAGATGAAGTGTCAATCTACGTGGAACTTCATGAGGGGTTGGAACTGCTGTAGGGTGTTCGGAGTCATTTGAGGTTCAGCTTCGATAACCCTCTTCAGCTAGAGATAGTATGTATGAAAAACTGTGTTCGACTGCCATTGTTTTCCCATGTCACTTGAGTACCAAAGCATGGCGAACTTCGCAGCAAGCGGCTCGAACGAATCAATGTCCAGGCAGGTCGCACCTTCCGGCATCCCCCAAGCAACAAACGCGATGAGGATCAGGAGCCAGCTAAAGTGTAACTCGTATCCCTGATCCTATGCTTCGCAACAGTCTAATTCCAGCTGATTAACTAAGCACTTTTCCCAGTTCATCTGTACGCCTTCCACGCATTTCCCCGCGAGGTCAACGACAAAGCCTGTGACCTGCGTGGGTCTGTTCTTCCTTACTAACTTTCTTGCGATTAATTAGAATGCTAGGTGCACTGCGCGTTCTATATGGAAGCTACCTTGTAGCCTCGCGTCCCCTGATCAACATCGTTGTATGTATCCTTGATCTTCTGTGCTAACACGTGATCTGTGGCTTTCCCTGAATAGAAGTCCTGTGGGTCGGGTCCTTGCATACTTAATCTGGTGATCCTATGGATCAATGTCGAATCGACTATGATACAGTGGTCTAGCCATAAGTAGCCACCATGGTAACATGAAAGGAGGAGCTTGACACAGGCGTTAACTTCCTGGTGCCTTCCAAAGTGTAGGATTTTCATTACATTCAACAAGGTGGACTGTGTGAGGTTCATCGTCCATGGCTGGGGGATTATCTTCGAGTTCTTCCCCTTCGTCCTGGTCAAGTATTTATACAAGGTGAGCATGCTATGGTTCTTACAGTCTCCTAAGTTGAAGTCATTGAACTTCAACGTTGTGATCTTGTCATGCTATGCTAGAACTACGCGTATCACCTTCGGGAGGTACGCAGTAACCATGGTGTACTCAAAATCTCTCGGCACACTGTCACGAGTCACCGCGCAAGCTAGAGGCAGGATGTAGTTAGGTAATATGGTCAGGATTAGCTTCACATTTGCTAGGCCATCTCTGTGCTTGGTTCTCTTTTCTGTGACGACTCGGGATGGTCTGGATCCATGAGCAGTGGACGAAGAGGCTTGTACTCCTCTTGTCAATGATGCTTGAATATTTGCAGACATTTCTTTCTCGGCCATGAGATCGATGAGAACTTATTCGACGATTTTCTTCGCGGTGCTGAGCTCGTCCGACATACACGCTTAGATCGGATGGATGAATGAGTGCGCAAAACAATAGAACTAGTGTCGATCTTACTAATCATAGCGCGGTAGAAATGAGTTCTCTCTGATACAATTCGCAAAAGTGTTCTCGGTGAAACAGTTGACGAAATAAGTAGACAGCAACATAATGAATCTTTCCAACGAACAAGAGACCTTCATTAATTTAGTTCGGTCAGTTACGGTGCGGTCCCAATGGTCTGATGTCAGGATTTCTGACCATAAATGTCATTCTACCCATTCGGGGTATCGGTATAATGGTTATACTATTCCCAACAACTATATTGCTTCACCATGGCGAAGTTCCATGTGACATTGTTCTGATATCTCGACCAAGTTTCAGTTTTGTAAATTTTCCTTCTGCGAAGTTCCCTCTGGAACCTTCTGTAACTTTTCGATCTTTGATATATTATTGCTCAGTTTTCTAGCCTGCTTTCTAGTGAGCTTCGTCTCGGTATTCCTCTTTCCATTCTGATTCTTATCTCCTCTTGGCATAGTAAATTTGCGTTGTTGAGATTATTTCCTAGGATTCAAGGGCAATACTTCTTCTCTATCAGGGGTAGGTGTTTCAGTCTTTTGTGAGTTTTCTTGTGTTCTTTCAAGTTCGATATCCAAGTTTCTAGTTCTAAATAGCTTCGATCTGTTCTCATGTTATTCAGTCAAGTGTGTGATCCTCCTATTCATGAAATATTTTAATTCTTGCTTCTTCTGCTCTAAGACTTCTTCTTCTTTCCTTCAATCCAAGGTTTTCCTAGTAATATAGCAAATGGGGTGCTATTCTCAACAAATTTAACAACCTCAAAATCTTCTTCTGTTGAAGTTCCATTAGAACTCATAGATATCCGGGTAAGTCTTCCACGTAGGGCTATCGGCTTTCCTCTAAATAATCCTATTCCTCCCAATGAAAGAATCATAGCAGGCTTTCCTAAAATTTCCCAAGTTCTTTCTGTCATTATATTAACCTGTGTTTCTTCATCTAGAGTAAAGTCAATGTCGAAGTCTCCTATTCTTAATCCTATTTTCTCTTTATCTTTTAAGATCTCTGATAGATTAGTATCTCGGTGGTCATTCAGGGTTTCTTTCATTTGCAGCAATACAGTCTCTGATTCTTTCTGGGGTTCTTCCATGGTCTCAGTTTCTTGATCTTTCTCATGGTCTTCTTGTCTCATGTTCATTCTTTCAAGCTTAGCAATCATTCTAGGGAAATTCAAAACTTCATGATCCATAGCTTTACAACAAAGACAACTAGATCTTCTACGAGGACATTCCTTAGCCAGATGTCTAGGTTTTCTACAACTGTAACACGGGGTTAATCCTCTCTTTCTCTTAAATGATCCCCATCCTTTCCTGTACTACGCATTAGGATCATGGTAGCTAACCTACAAAAAACTATTTCTAGGGTCCTGCATCCATTTGTTATTCCAACATTCTTTCTATGCATAGGAATAACATATCTTTCATTATTCTTATCAAATCTACTCATATCAAATCTTCTTTCATCTAGTTGTGCCCTAGTTTTCAGGCTAGGACAAAATTTATCAAACATTCCTAGATCCATATTCTTGAAACAAAAATTTCCACTTATCTTACTTTCGGCAGAGCACAAAGCTTCCAGAGCTAAAACTTTCCACTATTTTTACCTCTATCAGAGCACAAAATCATTCAGATCTTACCTCTTTTCTTCAGATCGGACTTCTCTTCTTAGCACAGAGCTTCACAATCCAAGTAGAGTACTGCACACCAGGGCAATAGATCTACACATGAAGCTTTCACAGTTTCATGTCATATCTTTGCATAGAGCTTCTTCTTCCTCAGTTCCCAGCAATCACAGTTTCATCTCCCAGGAACGAAACCATTTGTCGGCATAGGGGCAGACCCAGGGTTCAAAGCTACAACAGGGCACCAACAAAACCCTAACTATCGTCCCTTTTGGCAACACTTGTGAAGCAGATGAAGTCTCACCCGAGGTAGAGGCAGGGGTGGTTGCAGGACTCTAGTGTCTGCAACCTTAGCTGGGACACAGATCTGTGATTGTAACACCCTAACAAAGCACTTAGTTATTACAGTCCATTAGTATTAAGCTTTAGTTCACAGTGCAGCTAAACCCTAACAACAGATCAGCACAGTATTCACACAGATCCAATAGATTTAATCACGAAGCACACACATAGAGATCAGATCTAGCATTCATTCACATTATTCAGCACTAAACTATCATATCAGATTCATCTATCATCTAACATCGCACTAAGCATTCAATCATATAAACAAGAGAGAAACCATAAATCACAAATCATTCACAACACAGGATATACGTGGTTCGCCCCCACCCTGGGGCTACGTCCACCAACTCTTCTTCTCTTTATTATCTATGTCAAGCATCTTACAGGCACAAAGCATCAAAACACTACTCCGCATAGGACAGGAGATCTGTGCGCACTTCGCCAGATCCTCCTTCCCCAAGTAGATCTAGGTATAGAGTCTCACACAGTCTGTACACAAAGCACTACAGATGACTTTCACTTAGCTCTGCAAGTCTTAATCACATATTCTTTCACATAGCCAGTACTAGCACTCAGCCATCGGTCGCTAGTTACATCGCCTAGTCTTCTATTTATACATTACAAAATAGGCCTAAGCATGGGTAAACCCATGGGTCGACATTTCCATACCCGTTACATAAGCCCAAAAACCCAAAAATCCCTTAAAAGGGGCTGAGATCCCGCGATCTCCGCTTCGTCTTGCACTCCACCTTCGACAGCCTATCGAAGTCCCAAAAATAGGTCAAACATGACCAAGAATCCTCAAAACTTGGTCAAGGGCCAACATAAGGTGTTGTAGAGGATTGGTGGTATGGCTTACAAACTGGATTTACCTCCATCGTCATATGTTCATTTGATCTTCCATGTTTCTTGTTTAAAGAAGGTTATTGAAGACAAGATCTAGTTCAAATTATTTTTCCAGAGATCGATGAAGAAATGGAAATCATACTAGAACTTGAAACAATCCTTGAAACACGAATAAAGAAACTATGGAATCAAACAATTACTAATTACATTATCAATTGGAAGAACATGCCATTAGAATATGCAACATGGGAAAATGAGTTCTTCATGCAAAAACATCCACAATTAATCAGGTGTTAAGGGCAACACTTGTTTGAAGGGAAAGAGTATGTTAAACCCTAGATATTGAGACATTACAATTCTATTATTATATTAGTGATTTCATTATTGGTTAGTGTTGATATACAAGATTATTTTACGGTCTTAATGTCAACCTCATGAGGATATGAATCCCCCTACATTTTTAGAGAGGTGGTACTCCTCTTTGGATAAAAGATTGGAAGATTATTTGTATGGTTTTGCAATGAATGTAAAGGGTGAATGCTAAAGAGAAAACCTCGAGAGATCTTCCAAGAAATTTTATATATATAAATGTACAACCCTTTGTTGATGTTTGAGTTTGTTAAGACCGAAACAAAAACCTCATGAGGATATGAATCCCCCTACGTTTTTATAGAGGTGGTACTCCTCTTTGAAATTTTCTAAAAGATCTTTCTTGAAATTCTTTTGGAGCACTATTTATAAGTAGGAGAATTCTATGACGCAAGCCCCAAAATATTTATCACTCAATTAAAATAAAATTTATAAATATACACATAAGTGATTCTTGAGAAAAGGACCGGGAATCTTCACTCATAAAATTGGCAAAAATAATATGTACATATCATATATTATTAGAAATAAAATAGATCTCATATTCATCACATCCATGAAATATATTTGATCACATCTATAGGAAGAAAAGAGATGGTCCCAAAAATCAGAGAACCTTAAAAGAGTTTTTCATTATAATCAAAATAATATTTTGATGAGTCAACTTCAAATATCTTATCCTCAAATATTTAGAGTTCAAAGAAACAGTGAAAATCAACCCAAATTGGTTCTCTAGGATTTTCTCAAAAATGATAAAATATTTACAGTCTGATGAAAATAAATGGACTTGTCCAAAAGGACTGGGATTAGGACTCCCATGAACCATAAAATAAAAAGAAGAGAAGAGAAATGGAGTCATTGGATCAACGAAAAAGCAAGGCTAAACCTGGAGAGAAAAAAAGAGAGAAAGCATAAAAAAACGGTTGTGTTCTTCAAGTAAATAATAAACGTAACTGGATTATTTTTTATCTAAAAGGGAAAATTTTGAGAATAAATGTGATATTTGGACTTACTATGATGAATCTCTCATGATCCCATTTTCTTGTTGATGTGCCTTTTGTATCTTTGTTTGTTGCGGTTATATGACCGATATTAAATTCTTCCGTTGGAGTCTCAGTAATATTGATTAAAGCTCTTTTTAACCATTCTTCAATATATTCCCTTAAGGGAGAAACAATCACCTCTTTCTTGACTTTGATATTAAATAATTCATTTTCAATTTCTCTAAAGTCGATTGATAAATTTTGCAAGGTTTTCTCAATATATTCATTCTTATTTCTATATTCCACGAACCAACTATCAATATCATCATTAGTGTATTCTACCATACTATCAAATTTCTCTGTTGATAATCTTTTCAAAGTCTCAACATGTTCCTCAAATTGTTATCTATTCAGGAGCAATGAATTTTCTATCAACTTTGGATCTAATACCTCAATAGTAGTGCCTACAATATCTAACCTAATTAATTTTGAATATGCCTCAATATTTTTGAATGCTAGGTCATTAAGTTCACTTAAAATTCCCCTTAATATATCAATTATTTGAATCCAACATGCTTTTAATTGCCTTATATGACTTTGATAAGGAAAATCTTCTTGTTTTCTTCTTTGTTTTGTCATTGCCAAAACCTTTGCATTGAACATGGAAACTCCATCTTTGATAAATCCTTCATCATTTTCTATGCCTGCATTCAAATATTACTTGGTATTTGTATCCTGACACCGAGAGAAGAGAAACGTTTTGCTAAATCCCATGTATTTAAAATGAGTGACATTATTTTCTTTATGGTTTTCTTCAAAAAAATGTTGAGTAGCAGTAAGTAAACTTGAGGCTCCTCTCAATATTAAACTTGACTTTGGGGTTCTCTGAAAGATTCCGTCAGGTTGGACCATGACAACATGGGTGGATAATATAGGTGGAGGCATCAAAGTCTCTTCCAATTCTTTCACTCTTTCTTTAAGCTTAAAATTTTTTGCTTCCATATCAATTATGGACACATCTAATGCATCTCCTGTAACTATGTGAATTGAAGATAATTTATATGCGGGTATATCTATGAGATCAATTGTGGAACAAGATTTTCCCCTTTTATTCTTTGAAGTTCTTTCAAAAATTATTTTTTTTGGAAGATTTATCAAACAATGAATTGTGTACAAAGAAAGTTTCTTCATCTGAGAAGACTTCATCCTGGATGACAAGTTCAACAACAAGTTGTGTGTTCTCTTGTACTCTCTCTTCTTCATCAGGAAACCAGATCTTGTCGATATCAACATATGAAATAATGTATTCAAGAGGAATTTCATTTTGAGGTATGTTTTCTTCCTCTTCTTGTTGAGTACTGGTTCTTTTTCTTTTCACTTTTAACTTGTAAGTGTTTTCCAATTTTCCTTGGGGAGGGTTTTTCTCATCACCATCATCTGAATTATTAGTTGAAGATTTCCTTTGTTGTGACGCTACAAACTTAGAATTTACTTTGGGCGAGCCACTTTTATGAGAAATCACATGATATTGGGTACTTCTTTCACCTGAGGGTTTTCCCTTTTTCTTGTAATGCTTTGTGGTACTTACAATAGTTTCTATATCACCATATTTTTTCTCAATATATTGAATAGGAGGGTCATGGATATCGCCTTCTTCTTCTCCAAATATGAGGGTATTAGCTGATGCAGGACTAATTCCAACTGATAACATATAATTGTGAAAGAGAAAATTAGGATCGAAACCCTTAATCTCTTCTACAAATCTTAAACTATATTGGTTGATATAGGAATCAAATTCATCAATTTTAGCAATTCCCCTCAACAGAATTTCACCAACTTTCCAAGGAAAGGGGATGAATTGTTTCTTCCTTTTTTCATAGAAAACATGGAACCATAACTTGTACCGTCTTGATACTTCTATAAAAAATAATCCATATGGTACATAATAGGGGAGAAAAAGGGGGTTTTCGTGAGAACAAAAAATTATGATAATATTATAACCGTCCATTTTTTTTTTCCAAAATTCCCTTTGTATCTAGAAAAACAGATACTTCCAATGACAATATGGAGGTATTCTATCTGAAAACCAGTTTCTTGAATGAAGACACAAAATCATTATAAACTTCATAGAAATAATGAACAACCTTTTGTCTCCACAAGGCTTGGTACCACATGGTTACTGGGTCAACCTTGCAATTTATCCTTTTTCCAATGCTCAAACCTTTGAAAATGTGACAGTATGTAATGGAAAATATCAATTAAGAA
>ML794068.1:112477-125920 GCA_009831015.1 Picea engelmannii
TCACAGTTTAATAATTATAAATATATTTTAAATTAAATTTGAATCAAAGTAAAAAATGACTCACCTCATTTCACGTGTTCATGTACTCAACCCGTTGAAAAAGCCAAAAATAATTTATGAGCACTGACCCAAGTGGAACTAAAAATCATTCAAAATTACAAAGAGCATTCTCAAAACCGCAAAAAAGTTCCCCTCACATAAATTATTCTGGTAAAAAAAGACAAAAACCAAAAAAACAAAATTTTTTATTGATAGAAATTTATTTTATGTGGCATATTATTTGACAACTTTATAATCATATTGCGCACTTTAACAAAATGTAATCTTCTATCATTAAGTTTTAATTTATACATTATTTTTATTAAGATATTTGAATGAATTATCATCGAATTCTAACACTACCTCTAACCTATTATTTATTTACTTTCAATCCATTACCATTTATTAATAGTGATATGATCCTTCCCAAAGAACCCTTTTGAGCTCTCCATGTGTTTAGCTGTGGCTTTTCCATACATTTGCAACCTATAGGGATCATACAAGGGAAGTCTCCCTACTGTGAAAACCAATGGACCGATGGGTAGTGTGAAAACAAATGGATCGATGGGTGATATCTTGAACATGCCCATGGTTTGGTTTAGCAAGCGTATACTCATTTAATTACCATTGAAAGTGATTTATAAGCTATGGAAAGGAAGAATTTTTAATGTAACAACGTAGGAAATATTGTAGATGTTCTTAAATTTTCAAGAGAAGAAAGTGAGGAAAAGAATAACACTGATATATATATATATATATATATATATATATATATATATTTGTGTGTGGGCATGGAAAGTAAATATTAAAAGCACCACATTGTAAATTGGCATTCATGACATACATATTCTTGGTGTAGAAGCCAAGATAAAGCCTTACTAGAAAATGATTGAAAGGCATAAAATTAATTTATTTTATGGTTCATGTTCCTATATGTCATAAGGTGGTGACACCATAATACAATATAACCTATGTTAAAAAGTCGGATGGAAATATAATATAACTCCAAAGTTGGCTTCTAAGACATGAGAAGTCTATGAAGTGATAAGAGGGGAAGTAAGGAAGTTTTTTTTGGTAAAAAATAATTATGTCATGTGTAAATATAAATCATTTCTCTTTTCTTTTTTAAAATTTTGAGAAATATTTTGTTTTGCTCTCTTTTTTAAGTTGACTATTGCTCTTTTAAGGCTTTTAAAGTTCATACACGATGACTATTTTCATAGAATTAATATTTTTGCGTATGGTATTGAATTGTTGATACAAAATGGAATGGTTTTAGTTTGCTTTAAGGTTTGTGAAATTAGTCAAAATCTTATATTGGATTTTGAATTTAAAAGTCAAAATATTTCCTAAAACTATAAGTTGATATTGTTTTGGATGAGAGGTTTGATGGTATGCATTATAAAATTAAATCTACAAATAAATAATAGTTTAGACATTTATTTCCTAAATAGTAACCTAGAAATGAAGGACTATAAGTTGATATTGTTTTGGATGAGAGGTTTGATGGTATGCATTATAAAATTAAATCTACAAATAAATAATAGTTTAGACATTTATTTCCTAAATAGTAACCTAGAAATGAAGGATTTCCAAGGGAGAGTATCAATAGAAAAGATTACATAATCGTGAATGAGTAAGTGCAATTATTAAAGAAAGGGCCTAGGGAATGATCAAAAGCTGGTTGAAGATTCTAAATGAGTCAATGGCATTGGGACAGATGATATTTGTTGGCATTGGGACACATGATATTTGTTTGTGATGGATTAGTCATGTCACATAGTGGTTGGGTAATCATAAGTGACAAAGGTTTGTAGACATTTCCTTCTACCTTGTTGCTTTTTATCCCAACTTGCTTCATATCCCAACTCAGTGATGGTGTCTTTGTTAGATGCCTATGGCTGGGTGTTAAATAGCTTTGACGCAATTAATTGATATCAACAAATTTAAATAAAAGTAAAGTTATTTCTATGTACTTCTATGTTATATCTAGATATTTACTATGTTTCATATGTGTGCTTGAATATGAATTGAGTATTGCTCCTTAAATATTTAAATCTATGATTTCATAAGGAAATTGCAATGTTGTTAATGCAATTCATGGTTAATAGGATATGCATTTAAATGACCTATGTTCATGTGAATGCTTTGAATATGTCTTTTGTATCATCTGTATTAAATAGAAATTGGGTATAATAAAAAATAAAAAATGAAAGTGATTGTTTTGATTATGTGCTTGCAAGTTATTCATAAATTACTTAATCGAATTATGATTATTATTATTCTATAAGTGTAAGGTTTCTGTTAGAATTATGTATTTCAAACTGTATTTGTAGTTTATATTAGTAATCGATTATATATCAAAGATTGGAAAAAAATGGAATAAATGTATAGTTTAATACCCCACTTCTCAAGGAAAGGCATATGAGTATGTGAAAAATGTTATGAATCATAGTGTTTACATTTCCACATTTGTGAGTTAATTTCAATTTACATATTAAATGACTATTCAATTTTAACAAAATTTGTGTAAAATGTTGTTGTGAAATCCATTGAATGAAACTTAGTAATATAGTTTCCACACTTGTAAGTTAATCTCAATTTACATATTGAATGATTATTCAATTTTAACAAAAATTGTGTAAAATGTTGTTATGAAATTCATTGGATGAAATTGTTTTTTAGGGAAATTTCTGTAAAATGTTGTTGTGAAATCTATTTGATGAAACTTAGTAATATAGTTTCCACACTTGTGAGTTAATCTCAATTTACATATTGAATGACTATTCAATTTTAACAAAATTTGTGTAAAATGTTGTTATGAAATCCATTAGATGAAATTTAGTGATTGTTTTTATGATCAATAGAGAAATATTTTAGTGATTATTGCACTTTTATAAGAGATTTAGAGAAACATGTAGAAATGTATTTAAAAGAAACATGAAACCAAATGAATATGATGTCAAGTTAAATTATTAAATCAACAAAAGGTAAGGGTGTGAAACATAAAGTTTTCTCGAAATTTTCTAAGTGTCAACACTCTCGTTAATAGGAACCTTTATTGCTAGAAGGTCAACCACAAGGACTAATAATCACAAGATTAACCAAGTACAAAATTCTCTTCAGCAATAATGTGCATGGTAAAGTTGCACCCAAAACTTGAGGGACTAGCCTTCAAAAAATTCTAGGAAGGAAGATATTGAACAACATGGTGTGATGTTATGAAAGGGATGCAAGAATCAAATTTTTCCTAGAACTATGATTAGAGGAAGGCCGAAGGCACTAAAAGGATGAAGGTATCTGCCTTTTGGTCTTTCTTTAGAGAAGGTGTTGTTGGGCATTGACTTAGGGCCAACGAAAAGAAAGAAAGAAAGTGGGAAGATGCACTAAGTGATCTAAAATGTGTGCTTGGGAAGAATGTTCATAATTTAAGGATTCATGTGTGGTATGTTGATTTCTTTTTAACAAAGTAGTTCCATGTGAAGGATACATATTATTCATTGAGAAAAACTAAGTGTATGGTGCATCGAAAAAAACAAAGTGTGTGGTGTGTATATCATGCCAAAAGAATAAGGAAGTAGTCAACAATCTAAATTTTTTTATCATAGTGTTCTAGGTGGAGAGATTTTAAAAGTTGACTAAGTATGGATTCTAACTTAGCTCCTAGGAATACTGATGGGAAAGTGATGGGAAAGGGTGCGCTTGAATAAATTCAAGTAAATAAGTGGTAATTTTTTTAAGAAAACAACTTTTAGGCAAGGAAGGAGCAGGAGCATGTCCTCCAAGATTTGAACCTAGGTCATTGTCATAAAAATTGCTCCAAATTGTCACTAGGCCACAACCTAGCAAACAATATTAGCATAGTTTTACATAAAATAATGTTTGTCTTAAGATACTTTATTGTTCTTACTTTTTTTTATGATGATGATGATGTTTACCATCCCCTAGGACTAACAAGGTATATTAGAGAAATGCATCCGATACATGCATTTCCCATGTTAAGCACATCACATCTAATGAATTCAAATTATTTTGGAGTTCTTTTTATACAAGATGTAGCATAAGATCTTAATTAATTATATTTGTAAATATTTTTTTGAATTGAATTTTATTTTGGTGTTGTCTAAACGTTCTACTTTTTTACCTTTTTCACCAAAACCCAACGATATAAATCTTGGTGAAATTGCAATGTTTTGTTGTTTAAATTGCATTTTTGAATGCATAAATGGATTCAGAGTCATGAAGAATCCACGGGACACTTGGATTATACAAACTCAACCACTCAAATTTGCAGTTCCAACAATTTCTGACCAAATTTTGGACAAAATTGATCGGAAAATATACCAAAAAAAAACAAAATATAGAACATTTAAAGTGCATTTTATTTTTATGTTAGAGGTAATAAACTAACTTTACTTTTTCATTTATTATTATTATTATTATTAGCATTATTATTATATGATGCATAATCGCCATTTTTATCTCTACTAATAATTATAGTATCAATTGTTTTATTTTCTTTTAAAAAAGATGAAAAAACATTAATTTCATATACCAGAAATTTAATCTACATTTTATAAAATTTAATAAAAAACTTTCTTAGAATTTAGAAAAAAATGGAATATTAAAAAGAAACTTTTTATTAATTTAACAAAATATGTAAGCATTGTTACCTTATTTCCATTGCAAAAGGATTGTAACTTCAAATTCTCTATGTTTAAATCTTAAAACCATACAATTTATTAAACAATTTAGAAATTGCCCAATTTTAAAAAAAATGTGAAATTGTCTTTCTTTTTTCTTTTTTTTATAATGTGAAAATTAAAAAATAGTAAAATTTCAACAAATTTTATTTTGAGCATCTAGGAAAAAGGGGCACTCCCTAAGGAGACGTTGTGCATTTAGGTAGCCTCCCTTCATGTCCAAAGTTTGTCCACATTTCATGAAATTTGACCACTCCTTCCAACATTTAAGGATTTTATTTTTGTACCTAAACAAAACAAAGGGTTAATTATTTTGTTTTATCAAGTTGTTTTTAAAATAAAATAAAATAAAAACTTGAAAATAAGATTACAGAGTTCACTTTGATTTTTAATCAACGGTATTATAATGTTTTTGAAAACTAGCATAATCTTTCTATAGGTTGTGTACTCTAAGTGAAAATACTTTTCATTTTTTATTTTGTTTGAATTGCACACTTTACAAATTCTTTCTTTCCATGATTTTTTTAATTTAATTTATATATTAATGTCAACAAAAAGTCAATGATGGTCAGGGTATTTTAAGGGATATAATATGTAAATATGACAAGGAATGGGAAAAGGACATCTCAAGGGGAAAATAACATAAAAGAAGGAAAAAGAAGAAGAAAATAATTGGGTAGCTCTACTCCAAAAACATACGTTCGAAACAATGAAGATGTTAAAGAAGGAGGTTTCCCCGACCAAGACATGTTGCTCTAAGAGATGACTATGGAAAACATCACCACCTCATAATAGCTTGGTGTCATTGTGAACACTGATAATCCTTATTCTTTATGTTGACAATATTGTTCTTATGGTGAGGTGTCTCTTTGATCTCTAGAAATAACTAAGAATTCTCAAATATTTATGTTATAGCTCTCATATATCAAGAAACACCAATAAAACAAAGGTTATGATAATAAAATTAAAAAATATTACTTACTCTAATTTCAAGTATGATAATAAAAACTTGGAGGAAGTTAGCTCATGCAAATATCTTGGAGTTGACCTTGATCACAACCTTAATTATACATATAGCATTGAGAAAAACATTAATGAAGGGTGGAAAGCCTTGTTGGGTCTTGGGAACAACTATAAATCAACAAATTTATACTTCTACCAGAAAAAAATAAAATCATTTTTTAGACTATCTTTACTCCTATTATCTTATATGGATGTGAAGTTTGAGGTTACAATGTCCCTAGAGAATCATGGAGGAAAATTGAGCAAACATAATTTATAGTCTTAAAATTAAGATAAATACACTCTATCCCATCCTCTTTTTAGAAGCTTTTTTTTCACCCATTGAGAGTATAGCTATGATGAGGTACCTAATGTAAAAACACAAGATAACTAACATGAAAGACAAGAGGCTTCCTATGATTGCTTCAAACTTGAGTCAAAGTCACCAACAAGTTAAGAGGGGATGGCATAAAGATGCTAATTCTTGGTTGAACCATTGGGAATAGAAGAAGAAGTCACTTTACATAATATGGATGCCATTAAAAATACTATCACATCTAAATTTAAGGAGAAGTTGTGGTGCATTGAAGAAATAGAGGATAAGAGAAAATTTAAGTACTATAAAGAGATCATTAACCCTAATCTAAAATATCAAAAATATATTTCTATGATAGCTAACATAAAGAACAAAATCAACATTGGTGAAAGAAGAAAAAACTCTAAGGAGTTCCATAGTGAAACAAGTTGTTGGAAAAATCCTAAAATGTGGTGGGATGAAAAAAAAATTGCCATCTTTGTGAAAATAAATTTAGAATGTCCTAGGGTGAATTATAACGGACATTTTAAATGACGGAAATGCATCATCTGGAAACTGAGAGGAGAAATCTGGAAACTGAGAGGTCACAAGAGTCGAATCAAGAAAGTTTCAGCGTGAATTATTAAGGGGATGATGATCCGGTTGCTCGAATACAGCTCAATCCTCGTTCAACTTGTCTACGGTCCGTGAATCCATGGCCGATTCTGGCATTCCAGGAGACCCAGGAGTCCTTATAGCTCAGTTTATTGAGTCTTCCTGAGACCATCTGTCCCTTGGGAGATTCTACACTCCTTCTACCGGTCTAGTTTGCTTTATCTCTCGCTTAGCTGCGCTGTGTGCTCCGTTTTTTATTCTCTCTTTTACTCAGCACTTTTGTCTTCTTGCACATATCTCTGACTTAGAGGACTCCAGCTTTTTTCTGTCTTTACAGATCTGTCTCTGTCTCTTCCCGATACCTCTCACTTTCACTCCTCTGGCCCACCTACTTTCCAACTTTCTGCTTCAGTCTTTTGAGTGTTTTGTGGGGGGTCGCCTGAATCCACACCATGGCCTCGCCAACCATTCCTCAGGTGGAATCTTCCGATGATCCTTACTGGAATCAGGTGGGGCTCTTTGATAAAGTAGATGCTCTTATTTCTAACTCACTGCACTTTCCCTCTAAATCTCCATTTTCAAACTTTTCTGCTCCCGCCGTGTCCCCTTTGGAACAGTCTTCTTTACCGAAAATTGATCCCCCGGTCTCTGACAGCCATTTTCCTGCTCCCAATGCCCCTCCCCCTTCACAAAAGTCTGCTTTTAGTCGAAAATCTTGGAAAGCAAAAAGGAAATCTGCACGTTTGGTGTTGGGCGACGGTGTGGGACTAGAGGAACTTTGTAAAATGTCTACCTGCGCCCTGGTTGGCAGGATCTCATACAAAAGTTTGAATCCACAGCCGCTGGAGGAGTGGATCAAGAAAACTTGGCATCCTCTCCTTGGTTACTCGTCGGAGGTTCAATATCTCAAGAAAGGTTGGTATTGTTTTCACTGCTTTTCTCCTGATGATGTATCTCTTTTACTGTCCTCCCTGTGGGTCTTCAGTGGTAGTAGCCTCATGCTCAAGCGCTGGAGGCTGGCGTTCAATCCAGACACCGACTTCTTCAGTCACCGTCATCTTTGGGTGCTTCTTTCGGGACTCCCACTGCACCTCTGGAACGAAGGAGCCCTGAGAGCTATTGGTAACACTTTAGGTAAGTTTATAGCTCTGGATTCTCAGACTCTCAACAGTTCCTTGAGGACTATGGGTAGAGTGCTGGTCGAGGTTGACATTACTGCAGGGCTGCCTGAAACTTTGGAGGTAGATTGGAGGGGTCGTAAGCTGCTCCAGAAGTTGGACTATCTTGGGCTTCCCTTTCGATGCAACCTCTGCAGGGAGACTGGGCACCTTCGCAGATCCTGCCCTGGAAAGTCCCATTTTGACTCGTCGGAAGAATCTGAACTTTACCTTAACCCACCCGATTACCCTGCTGCAGACCCTTCACTTGCTCACCTGGACGCTCCTCTTGACTCCTCTGCTCTTCCTATATCCAATGATGAGGCCTCTCCGCGAGCAAGACTACTTCAGATCTGTCTTGCACTTTTTCATTCTCTTTCTGAGACCGAGAAGGAAGTCATAGACAATTTCGCATGGCTCACGTCTCCTTCTGTTTCAAAGCCCCCCCTTCCAGAGGCAACGCAGCCCCCCTTACCTGCCCACTCCCTACCAGCAGTCATTGCCCCTCTACCGACTACGAGTTTCCTTGCCGATAGTTCTGTCCCGGTCCCTCCCCAACCTCCTCTGCACACATCCATTCCGATTGATCCCCCTAGCCCTCCACCTTCCTTTCAGGAATGGGATCCAGCCTTCACAGTGCTTCCTGGATACAATCAGGCTGAGAGGGATGGTGATTCTATTTTGGAGGAGTTAAATACTTCTATACTTCCCTCCTTTCTTCCGACAAATACAGTGCAGTTGTCGAGGTTCCGTGGTAAAGACCTCCTCCTGCCCATCCCAGAGGCAGGTACGTCCTCTTCCTCACATATGGATAAGGAGGCCAAGTCATATTCCTGGTCGAGAGGAATCAGCACGGAACTTTCCCCTCTTCAGACCAGAAGCTCCAGGAAAAAAAGGAGTGTTCGAACACTTTGCAAACTGATTCAGTTTCTTCTACACTCGACAGTAAGGCCCTTAGAGCACTGAAAGCCTTGGCTCGCACTAAGTAATGTTAGTGCTCTCTTTAAACATTCGAGGGATTGGAGGCACTCTCAAGGCTGCCTCCTTCAGAAGATTATTAGAATGCTCAAAACTGGATGTCTTATTTCTTCAAGAAACCCTCTCTGCTGACCACAAAGCTAGAGATTTTGTTCATCTTTTCCGTCCCTCTTGGATCTCGGCAGCTGTAAATTCCATTGGATCCTCGGGCGGAATGCTGATTGCTTGGGATCCCAGTCTTTATAACTTGAGACCCTACCTTACTAGTGGGGGCTTATTGATTCTTGGCCGTTGTTTAGCTTCAAAGCAGGAAGTCGCCTTACTTAATATCTATGGGCCCTGCGTTGATAAACAAAGTTTCTGGTCAAATTTGGATGCTATTGGTCTACTCTCCATTCCAAATCTCATCATTGGCGGAGATCTTAATTTAATCCTTTCTGCTGATGAAAATTGGGGTGGATCCTACTTGTCGGGCCCTTCTGCAGCTTTCTTTAAAGGGCTCTTTGATTCAAACCACCTGATCGATATTAGGCCGAGTCGTCTAACTCCCACCTGGAGAAATGGGCGATCTGGACCTGCAGCGATTGCCAGAAGATTGGACCGCTTCCTAGTTGCTGAAAATATCCTGTCAACGTCGGGCTTCCCAGCTTCTTGGGTCGAGTTCCCTTTTGTTTCTGATCACGCGCCTGTTCTCCTTCAGCTGCGGCCCCCTGCGCTTCACCCTTCACCTCCATTCAAGTTTAATCTACATTGGCTCTCGTCCGAGGCCTACGCCGACCTAGTCCATTTGGTCTGGAGGGATCCTTGTTTTCATTCAGAAGCCAACCCCCAACGACGCCTTGTCTGGAAGTTAAAAGTTCTCAAAACTAAATTGAAAGCTTGGTTCCATGAATTAAAAAAATTGCAAAAATCTAGTTTAATCAAGCTGGAATCAGAGATTTCTCAGATTCTACACTCTTCGTCTTTGGCCGCATTGACCCTGGAGGAGTCGGCCAACCTGAAACAGCTTGAGTCTGCAAGAGCCTCCCTTCTCCTTTCGGAGGAGAACAACTGGCGTTTGCGCAGCCGAGAGACTTGGCTAAAAAGTGGCGACACAAATTCTAGGTTTTTTCATAAAGTTGCCAGTTTTAACCGTGACAAGAAGTATATTTGGTCAATTAAAGATAGTAGAGGCGAAATTCTAAGAGGACAGTGTGCCCTCCAGGATGAGGCGGTCGCACACTTCAGTCGCTTGTACAAAAAATCCTCTACTCTTGATCTCCCGGGGATGGTGACTACGGCCAGTTTATTTTCCAAATTTGTCTCTGATGTTGAAGCTGCAGATCTCTACAAACCAGTTACTCTGTCCGAGTTAAAAAATATTCTGATACATTTCAACTCGGAAAGAAGTCCCGGACCGGATGGATGGTCGACATAATTCTTTTGTTTCTTTTTTGATCTTGTTGCTTGGACCTTCTCCAGATGGTGGAAGACCCCCGTATCTCTGGTAAGATTGTGGGAAGTCTTAATTCCACTTTTATAGCCTTGATTCCAAAAGAAAGTAACCCGCTCTCCTTTTGTGACTACCGCCCGATCTCCCTCTGCAACCTCATCTACAAGTTGATTTCAAAAGTCATTTCAAACCGGATCAAGCCTCTTCTCGAAAGGAGTCTCTCAGCCGAGCAGTTGGGCTTCTTGCGGGGCAGAAGAATTCAGGATGCCATTGGAGCTGCCCATGAATGTATCCACAGCATCAAGAAGAAAAATTTAAAGGCTCTGGTTATGAAACTTGATCTCAAACAAGCTTTTGATTGCATCGATTGGGAGTTTTTGAGATTAATTCTCCACTCAGTAGGTTTTGGTGATATGTTCATCAATTGGATTATGTCCTGTGTCTCTAGTTCATCCTTTGCAGTTTTGATAAATGGTGAGGCTTCCAGTTTCTTCAAAAGTGAGAGGGGGCTCCGCCAGGGATGCCCACTCTCTCCCTACCTCTTCATTTTGATAATGGAAGGGCTCAGCCTTCTTCTCTCGAAATATTTTGCGGAGCACCTTATCTCCGGCATAAAGGTCTCAAAACTTGTTAAAATGGTTCATCTCTTGTTTGTGGATGATGTTCTTCTCATGTCGAAAGCTGATTTATCGGAGTGGCTGTTAATACTTGAGGTGCTCAATCTTTTCTGTTCCGCTTCAGGTTTAGCCATCAATTTTTCTAAATCCTCCGTCCATTACTGGGGTCTTTCGGAGGATGAACTTCTCACTCTCAAGGGGTCCGTCCCCTTCACCTTTGTTCACCTGAGTGAAGGTTTCAAGTATCTCGGATTCCAGTTAAGATTGGGTGTCTCCTCGCCTGCTGATTGGAATTGGCTGGTGGCTCATTTTGAAAGAAGAATTAATTTTTGGTGTAACAAATATCTATCCCTGGGAGGCCGTTTCATTTTGGTCAAGTCGATTATGGAAAGTCTTCTTGTTTTCTGGATGTCCCTTGAAAAAATTCCAAACAAGATCGTTACAATTCTTCGAAGACACATTTACAATTTCCTGTGGAACAGCAGTCCTGGCCATTCTCGTTTTCATCTGTGCAACTGGGAAGCTCTGTCTAAACCACGAAGATTTGGAGGCTGGGGGCTAATGAATTTGTCCACTTTCAATACGACACTCCTGGCAAATTCATTTTGGAGAGTTGTATCAGTTGAAAATATTTGGCACTGTATTATTGCCGACAAGTATTTGGGTTCTCTGTCGCTCATCCATTGGATTCGTAAGTCCTCTTTTCTACTGAGGAAGGCCTCCCCTTACTAGAAGGGGATGGTTGCTTCCATACCTGTTATCCTTCACTGGCTCATATGGAAACCGGGAGCTGGTACTGAAATCCGCATTGGAGAAGACAAAATTCTTGGCTTGGGAGACCGGTCTCTCCTCTCCGTCGAGCTGAGGTCACAGCTCCAGATTCTTAATATATCTCATCTTGCACAGGTAAAAACATTGCTGAGTAGCCGCTCTCTCCCTGACTGTTGGATGAACAGTGGTGATTTACATTTAAGTGAGCCGCAAGCAACAGAATGGGACCACTACATTTTAGCTCTCAAAGGCGCGGGTGTCTCACTCACATCTAGTCCCGATTCTCTTATGTGGGCCGGTGGTGATGCCACGGGGAACATTATTGTTAAGAATTTATATAATGCCCTTCTCAACCAGCGATTTGAAGCAGTGGATCGCTCGTGGTTCTCTCTCCTTTGGCGTTGGGAAATTCTCTTAAAGCTTAAGTTATTCATTTGGCTTGCAGGTAAGGAGAAGCCGCTTACTTGGGATGCGCTACGTCGGAGGGGCTGGGAGGGGCCGGGGATCTACCCTCTCTGTCGCAGAGACTCTGAAGATATCCATCATTTACTGGTGTTTTGTCCCTTCACTCGGTCAGTGTGGTCCTTGGTGCTCAACCATCTCTCGCTGCATTATTCTTGGAGTGGCACCACTCTCTCACACAGTTACACCCGATGGCTAACACAATCTTCAGCGCCAAAGTATTTACCAGTCCTAGTCTGCTGGCACGTTTGGAATGCTCGAAATCAAGCCACATTTGATTCATGTCCTCCTTCGTTGCAAACGGTGTTTCATAAAATTGTGGCCTCATTCCATTGGAAGTCGTCTTTGTTAAAGCCTCCAATACTCAAATCATGTGATTTCTTTCCAAAGGAAGGTTACACCATGGCATGCTTCGATGGCGCTGCCCTGTCCAGTGGAGGATGTTGTGGGGCAGGGGGATTTTTCAAATTTCATCCGTCTAGGTGTACTTTGTGGTTCCTAAACTGCGGAGTCGGCACAAATAATAAGGCCGAGCTCTTGAGCTTATGGGCCTCCCTCTATCTTGCTTCCTACTGGTCTATCAGTCACCTTCATATCCTCGGTGACTCGCGAATTATCATTGATTGGATCTCACAAAAGACCAAACTCCAAACTGTCCACAATGATAGTTGGAAGGATAAGACGATGGAGCTGTCTAAAATCTTCACTAACGTCAACTTTCACCATATTCCCAGATCGCACAATAGAGAGGCGGATGCCCTCTCGAAGAGGGCTTTAAAAGAAGAGGTTGGTAGACTCTCGGTTTTCCATAAGGATAGAGGGAGAGTGAGCACTATATCATCTATTAATGTCTTCGAATAATGTGGGTTGTTTCCCTGTTTGCTGCTGGTTGGATATTTGGGTGATTTACTTGCTTGCTTTTTTTAGCTGTTTCTCATTGGAAGTAATGCAGGCACCACCTGCTATGTCGAAGCAGATCTTCGATTCCGCCATTTACTGTAATGGAATCTTTCTTGTATATGGTCTTCATCATTCTTTGACAGGGCTAAATTTAGCTAACTGTCACTAGGTTGGCAATTCTGTTCTTTTGGCAGGACTATTGCCGAATTTGATAAATTAAGCACCTTTTGGCATATCCATTCTATTGGACAGAACTATTGCCGAATTTGATAAATTAAGCACCTTTTGGCATATTCGTTCTATTTGACAGGATTATTGCCGAATTTGGTGAATTAAACACTTTTTGTTTTTGCACACACCCGAGTCTACTTAAGCCCCAACGGAAAGAACTTTTCATTCACATTTTTAACACCACATGAATTTCAAATATGACCAAAGGCCCCAACGGAAAATGACTTACCGTACGGATTAT
>ML794068.1:144546-164324 GCA_009831015.1 Picea engelmannii
AACATTATTATTATTATTTTTTCTTTTTGTGATAATCTAAAAAATATTGTAATTTGAAATTTGAAAAAAATAACTATATTTATTTATTTATTTTTAATTTAATTTAAAGTTGTTATTTTAAGATTTTGGTTGCAATAGTATGAGTTGTCAAGGTTATGGTTTAATACAACCTGTAATTTTAACTCATAAAAAAAAGTAGGGTACTGCTTGTAGTACCACTTTTCGATTCAAGGGTTGATAAGGTTTTGATAGGAACATGTGAAGTTGTTAAGGCTATGGTTACATACAAGTTGTAATTTTTAGCCCCCTCAAAAAGGGTGCTATTGATACTGTTAATTTTGTATTCATGGGTTGATTTGAGGTTTTTGTTAGCAACATTATGAGGCTTTAATTTCATCGTTGGAAACAAGTTAGAATTTTAGCCCCCCCAAAAAGGGTGCTACTAGTATCACCACTTTTTGAAATGGTGGTAAAAAAACCCACTAAATGTGACCTCTAGAGAAATGAAAACTATGGAGGTTTCTCGTCAAGTTGATAACTATGTTACAAACAATAATAGCTCGCAACGCTAAACCTCCATGAATCTCAACATCACACCACTCTCATCAGAAAATGTGGGTGTGCCCATCTTCGACCATATTAAAAAATCAAACACAACTAAAAAAGTAAAACAAACACAAAATAAACATTGGTAATTTAATCCAAAAACCTTTCAACGGGAACATTACTTATATAGTTTGATTACAGTTTGTAAGAATCTTAGACATTAAAAGTTATTTCCTATTTCTATTAGTAGTTGTAGTTTGTTCCAATGGTTTGTTGTGTCCATTTCTACTATTAATTTGGGAGTGCAATGCTTTTCCTAAATAACCATTGTTTTATTTTCTCTATTCTCATTGTATGTCTAGTATCAATGCATTTATCCCTTGTATATGGCTTCTATCGTTTTCTTATATGGGTTTCAATGTTTATTTCTATACTTGTAATTTTGGTTTTTATCGTACTTTTCATTCTTACACTAGTCAATCTTCAAAATGTACCATTCGATTTACTCATAACTGGGATGTTGGTAAGTATAGGAAAAGGTATTGGGAGTTTTAATAGGTTAACACAAATAACGAGTTAGTTTTTAAAACAAAAATAATGTAATGGATGGAAAACATGGAAAATCAAGATTTCATCTTTTAGTCTTTATTTTATTAACAAAGAACACAAGGTTGTTGGTACTTAGTCAAGGTAAAAGACAAATGAATTGGTCATATGATACATTAATGGTTGGAAAAAAGCTCAAGAGGGCACTAAATCCATGAACATCTACAAATGCATGTGGCCAAAAAATGGTGGCAGAGTTACAAGCCACAAATGGTAGACCCCACACAAAGGATCTTAAATAGAAATCATTTGGTTCACCACGCTTACTATAACGTTCTTAATTTTTTATTTTTATTAGCGAAAATGAAGTTCTTGGTACTAACAAAAAAAAACAATAACAAAGTTGTAGATATCAACAAGACCTTTCCAATGGTATAACGAGTGCTCAAAATGGAATTCGAGATCAAAAGTTATGGTGAAAATACTAAGAGATGTGTTTTGCAAGTCACAAAAAGATGCATTTCACATGTTGCAAGTCTTTCAAAGATGCATGTTGCACGTCATATGTCGCAAGACTTTCAAATATGCATATCACATGTCACAAGACTTTCAAATATTCATATCACATGTCACAAGACTTTCAAATATGCATATCGCAATATTAAAAAATATGTGTGTCACATGTCACAAGAATTTCAAGGATGCATATCGCATGTCATAATACTTTCGAAGATGCATATCACAAACTTCAAAAATATGCATGTCACATGTTGTAAGACTTCCAAAGATGCATATCACATGTCACAACACTTTCAAAGATGTACAACACAAACTTCAAAAATATGCATGTTGCATCTTACAAGACTTTCAAAGATACATATCACAAGTTTTGAAAATATGCATGTCACAACTTTCGAAATCTTCTTGTCACATTGCACCAAAAGTTCTTATCACAAGTTTCATAGTTTGAAACTTCCCAAAAATTCTAGTTGCACCTTCTAAAAATTTCTTGTCACACCCTCTGGAAACTTCTTATCACAAGTTTCACAAAGTTATTTTCACAACTTCCCAAAACTTATTGTTCCACCTTCCAAAAATTTTGTGTTCCACCTTCTAAAAAGTTCTTGTTGCATTGCACCAAAAGTTCTTATCACAAGTTTCATAAAGTTCTTTTTGCAACTTCTCAAAACTTCCTTTCACACCTTTCAAAAAGTTATTGTACACATTTTGAAAACCTCTTAAAGATTGGCCTTTGGGAAAGATGTATAATCCTCACAAGTGTAAAAATAAAAGGATTCTTTGAGAAATTTGTGAATACTTTGTGAACGTTGAAAAGATACAAAGTGTTGAGACAGGTGAAAACCAAGATTTGTCATAGTTTCAAAAAGGCATAGGACCTCAAAAGCTATAAATAATAATTTCGAAAGGTTTAAACATGAATGCTTTAGTGAGTTTGAAAAATTAGAAGTCATTACAAGAGGATCACCTCACACAAGCAAACTTTCAGAATATTAACAGATAGTTGATGCAATCATAACTAATTGGTTAAGTATGAAAACCCTATTGTATTGAAACCCTTCCATCACAATCAAAACTTGATATGCACTTACCATGAAGAGTAGATGCAAACCAAAACTTAAGGTGTCAAGAAAAAACATGGTTGATACCTTCAGTTAACAAAATTTACAAACCTATAACATTCACATCCTACCTCTTATTGGTGAATGGTTTTTAGCAATGTGTAAAGGAGAGGATGTTGATGTTGGTAGCATCGAATAGGTATTTCCACAAAGGTCTAAGTGTCTAGATGTGTGGAAGTCATTCAAAGCCTTCTACCTTGAGACTTTACTTTAATTAAAGGAATTATTAAAGTAAAGTGATTTTATTAGTGAGTTGAGTTTTATTTAAGGAAACGCTTTAATTACAATTAGTGAATTAAATAATAGCCATTGATATCAAGTGAGGTGAAAAGTAATCACAGTCGTCAATCACTCTGGATATTAGGGTTCGGACATAACTCAATCTTATTAAAGCATGGAAAGGGTGAAGGAGAAGATACTTTTTACAAAAAGATAGCAAAAAATAATGTTTGCTAGTGTGGAGTCATCCCATTCACTTTGGAGAAAAGATGGGATTTTTCTCAAGTGCTTGAGTCACGAAGGACTATGACTCAAGGGGATCAAGGACAAGAGAAAAGAAGGAATGTTTCTTAAGGATTGGATCACAAAGGACTATGATTCAAAGAGATCTTGGATAGGTGGAGAAGGACTTCCATATAGAGATCCAGGCCAAAGGAAGAGAGAGAAAAAGTGAGCAACAAAAGGATCGGTCGTCGCATACAGTGTAAGTATTCTTGCACAAGTCACACAATTAGTGCGAGTTTCTTCATACAGGTCACGCATATAGTGTGGGTATTATGTTACAGGCCACGTGGAACAATGTAGGTATCAACATAAAAGTTGTGTTGTATCCGTACATGATCATACAATAGGTTTGACAACATATCATCCGGTCAGGTTTTGATGTACTTTGTTTCTTTTCTAATTAAGCCATTTTCCTAGTAAGGAAGCCCTTGTAATCTTTGAAGTTATTTGAATGATAATCTTAGTTGATTGGCATAATATCTTTGTGTATTTTGCATGTGATTTTTGCTTTCCAATAATTCTTCCACTATCTTTATTCAAGTTGAATATTCCAACAATGCATTTTTTTTTGTGAGCTATTAATTTGATTTGCAGTAAGGAAATCACTAGATAACAAGATACCTAGGTGACGGAGTAAGGATTTCAACATGGTATCAGAGAAGTCGCTCTAAGAGGGAGATAATCTCAAGTTGTGAAATGACAGATTATTAGATCTGAGTGACTAGGGGATAGATCTAGTTCAAATCTAGGGTTACAACAACAGATGTATTGGATCAGGAGTGTCGTGGTGGGTGTTTGAAGGACCAAGCACAAATCCACTATATTTTGCAGCATATTATCAGATTTGTTGGAGATCTTAGCATGTCTATAAACTACTAGATAGAAATCGAAGGACAAATTTTAGGGAAACAATCATACTATAGTCGGATTGGGACGCCACAGGACAATGCAGGTATTTTGGTACACGTCACACATATAGTGCAGGTATTCTATTACAGGTCACGTGAAAACAACACAAGTATCAACATACACGTCGCGCTAAACAACACAAGTATTAGCATATAAGTTGTGTGGTTATCGCAGGTAAGCACGAGAAGAGGTCGTATAGGTCATTACATGGGCAGTTTCAGCAACTAGGGCAGATTAGCAGGTCCGAGCAGTAGGCAATGGAGTCCAGGAAACAAAAAGATTATGTTGGGTGGCTTGTTGAGAAATGGAAGGAGGTCGGGTAGCTAGCAAGGAGATCTCAGATAGGTGAAGAAGGAATTTCACATAGAGATTTAAGCCACATTAAGTACATAAGAGAAAACCTGGACTTTTATCATGTGCCTAAGTCATCCACTTTGAAGCAAAGACAAATTTTTTTCCCAAGTGATTTATCCACGAAGGATTGTGACTCAATGAGATATTGGATGGGTGAAGAAGGACTTTCATCCAAAGATCAGAGAATGACAGATCTATTGGAGTCAGTGACTCATAGAGCAGAGAAGGAATTTTTCTCAAGGAGATCTTAGCAAGGAGTGAAGAAGGACTTTCACTTAGAGATCCATTCAGTCCAAAGGAGAAGAGAAGTTGATAGGGAAGCAATAGACAGATCCAATAACAAGGATAGATCTAGGAATACCTGAGCTGTAGAAGCCACAGGAGCACCTGGGGCAGTGTCTTGAGCAACATATAGATCTAGTATCAAGGACAAATCTTAGCAGTAGAGTAGTTGTAGGTACAAGATCATATAGTAGCAATAGAGGTGCTAGGTTGCAAGAGTTGGATGTTCTCAGTGGACAAAAAATATGATAGAAGCACGAGAGTTATTCAACAATCTAACAAAGGACTCAAGGATCCACGTGGAGCTTGGTGATGATGCCAAGTATGCAATGAAGGGGAAGGGAACTATCATGTTTCCACTTGAGTTAGGGGGATTTTTAGAGGCCCAAGATGTGCTATATGTACCATAACTGAAGAAGAACTTGATCTCAGTTTCAGTTTTGAAGGACAAGGGTATTGTCATGACTTTTCAGAGAGAGAAATTACTCATACATCTAGAGGTAATTATCCCTGACATAGCAATGAGAATTGTTGTCAGAGAAGGTAGGTTATACAGGTTGGAGTGCCAGCCTATAAGAGGATCGAAAGGGATCTTGGATTATGGATCAATGTCAGTGAAAAAAGACGAGGAGTGAGAGGCTCTGAAGGGTGAGCAGTCGAAGGATGAATAGAGTTCACAAATTTCCATTATGGGGAGTCAACCTTCATATGGGAAGAGGGAGGTATCCCATTCCAGTTCTGTCAGGAGACCAAGCTGGTATGAGATGACATTGATGGATCCTCAGGAGCAGGAGGCTTCTAGGAGCACATTGAGGGAGAGCAGTCCTTCAACAAAGTTTCCAAACTTCATGATGCAGGAGCATCTCTCCATGCAGCCAGCCAGCCAGCTAGCCACGTCAGCGCGCACGCATTCAAAGGCTGAAGAGAGGCACAGCCTCATTTTGAATTTGAAATTCAATGTAATTAAATGTGCTTAGGTTGTTGAGCCAAGAAATCCATGCCTTTGCGCAGGCTGTAGTTAAGTTAGGCATTTAATAGGTGCAATGCCTGAGATCTAGATCTGATTCTGGACTAGACAGCCCATTGAATGTAATTTATTAGGGTAGGTAAATCCTGGAGGGAAGCGCTCGATGGAGCCCTCGGGTAAAAGAGATTTTCAGATCTCATTTTGAGTTAGATGAGTTAGAGAAGAGAAGAGCCAGAGAGAGCTCGAGGAACACTATTGTAATTATAGGCATTTGCCATTGTTAATATAAACAGAGCAGTTTTTCCTGCATTATTCTGTCATATATGCATGTCTGTGGGTGTTCTTTGTTTATGCTGTGAATGTATATGTTATATGGATGCATTCTACAGGGGTTTGTTTGATTTCAGGTTGAAGGTCTTTGAGGCTTCACACCAGGAGGGTGTGACAGAACGTTGAGGTTCTGATAGGCCGTGCACAGAGGATGCACTTCTGAACTCTGAGGAGTCAGACAGAGAGGTGCTGAGGCATAGGACTGGAATCATCAACTCAAGAAGAAGACCTTTGAGGTTGCTGAACACCTCAAGAGGCAAGGCCGTGTGGCTGAGACACAGTTGCAGACAGAACTTGCTGTAAGTTCTGTAAGGCTCTGCCAAGTGGGCATTGAGCATCAGCACGAGGTGCTGAAGGAGAACTCTGTTGAGAGTTTAAAGATAGAAGTCAGAAGCTCTGAGGAGTTCTGAGAAGCTCTACTAGGTGGGCATTGAGCGTATGTGTGCAAAGAGTGCACAGAGAGAAGAACTCTGCTGAGAGTTCAGAGAAGAGAAAGGATCACTGAGGATTCTGAGAAGCTCGGCCAGGTGGGCATCGAGAAAGTGCATGGGTGCACAAGGACCCAGAACTACTGAACGTTCTGTGGAGAAGATACTTCACCAAGAGGGTGTCGAGAAAGTGTACAAGCAGCCACAACAGAGAAAAGATCTCTTTGAGTTCTAGAAGAGAGGAAGAATCCACTGAGGGATCTTCACTGGGTTGTTGAATACCCAGAAGTACTCAAGAAGTAGCTTGAGTAAAAGGATAGCCAGGAGGGCATCTAGTTCATTCTCAGTCTATAGGAGAAGGAAGGAAGACAAAATCCCCCAAGGGGTCTGAGTACTCGTAGAAGCTCAGGACAGATAGCGCTTAGTGTGCGAGGACTTCGCAGAGGCACGGGAGTCAAAAGAGTCCTTTGAGGATTCAAAGAAAGGAAATCTCAGGAGGAGTAGGCGTTTTCATACGCACAGGCGAAGCTCAAGTTCAGGGAGTTCGCAGAGAGGAGAAACCAGCAAAGGTAGAGGCCTCAGAGAATTTGAAATTCTTCCAAGCCTAGGAGGAAGGCGCAAAGAAGCTCGAGGGAGCACAACAACCGTCGGATAGGCCGACAGATTCTGGACCGTTGGTTCTAAGCGTCCAGGGGAGCTCTAGAGGCAGGGCACAGAAGGTGGAGACTGACAGCCGCTGGATCTCACACAGAAATCCCGTAAGCCTTCGGATCAGGAAGAGTTGCGCAGAGATTAGCCTCTGGAGGAGGAGCGCGGAGGGAGAAAGGACCTGAGCCGTCAGATCGAGAGAAGGTACCCGTTAGTCGTTGGATTTGCGAAAGCTGCACAAGGGTTAGCAGTCGGGATAAGAGCCATCGGGAAATCAGAGTTCTCGATGTCATGAGAACTGGGACTTTGAAAGTCTTGAAATACCGAGAGTCAATCTGAGCTGTCCGTCTGAAGACGGACACGTGTCACGTGATCATCCGCATCGGAGATCCGAGGCACCGGGCATCGAGATTTGCAGGTCTCGAAATACCGGGGAGATCAGAGCCGTCCATTGGCAAAGGACACGTGGCGGAGATCTGCATTGAGTCGGCATATCGACGATCGGGAAATCGGGATTCCTGAGGTCGAAGGAAATGGGACTTTGCAAGTCGCGAAATCCCGACGAGGATAAGAGCCATCCGTTCGTAGAGGACACGTGGCGAGCATCAACGCCATCGTCATTTGGCGCATCGGGAAATCGACGTTCTTGTAGACAAGAGATCGGGAATTCCAGGTAAGAAACCCCGACGTGAATCTGAGCCATCTGCTTACATGGGATAGGTGTCAGGGATCGGATGAGAGTCGGAGAATCGAGAATCAGGATATTGGAGATCCCGAGTACAAAGGGTTCGTGCATTTTGAAATCGCGATCCGCGAAACCCCGATGAGTGGGGGCCAGCTGTCACCACAGAAGAGCAGGAGGGCAGAGGCATAGTGGAGACCAGTTGTCAGCGATACACGGGACGTCGTGAGTTGGAGAATCGCGAGTCGAAAGGGCACGTGCACATGGACCTCGCAAACCCCGAAACCCCGACGAGGTAAGGCTGCGGTCACGGGTGATGGTCGTATGGACCAGGAGCTGAACCAAGAAGGCTAACGCATGGGGAGCGCGTCGGGATTCGGAATATCGCGAGTCCCGTGGACATGTACACTTTGTCATGGTCGTGGGCGCATGGTCATATGCGTCAGGAGCTAAGTCCAGGAGGGATAGCATGTGAAAAGGAGCCATCAGAGATCGAGGATTCACGAGGACAGGAGTTTGTCACGACGGAAATACCGAAACCCCGAACCCTGATACAGAGTCAGGGAAAGGTCACGGTCAGGTGCAGAGGCCGTACCGACGAATGAAGGACCTGTGGATTGGGTCATATTTCGACAGAGATTCCACTTGGGAATCTAAAAGAGCCGCTTCGGCTCATAAGAGAGGGGAATTGAAATCGATCCTGTGAGCGGGTGAGTCGAGACGCGAGTATGCCTGCATCAAGTGGTATCAGAGCTAGTCTCTGTTTGTATATTTCAGACAGAGGGAGGAAGAGGAAGAAAGCAACACTCTGATACGCCTGCACCAAGTGGTATCAGAGCTGATATCTCGTCTGTATATTTCAGGCGAGGAGGAGAATGAGGAACTGAAACACTCTGATACACACCAAGTGGTATCAGAGCGGGAAATCTGTTTGTATATTGCAGACAGAGGAAGCTGGAAAGAAGATGGAGTTGCTGAGGAGCTCTGTAAGGAATTGTTTGCAGGTAGGCAGCAGCCCATAGACAGTCAGCAGGACTGTGAGAAGATGAAGCTGGAACACTCAGAGATGTGGAGTGACAGCAGCGGATCTGTCAGGGAGGTAGACAAACACAGCAAGATGGCTACTAAACGCCATAAGCATGCTGAACGGAAGAAGCCAGGACTAATGAGCGCAACAGAAATGGATAAAGAGCTCGCTGACATAAAGCGGGAGATGGAGGAGCTCGAAATGAATATGCGGTAGAGTAAAAAGCCGAGATGGGTGCATGAGTGGCCCATGAAGAAACCGAAGGTGAAATGGTCAGTTCGAGAGCTGATGGTCATGAGACAGCGCAGGCTATTAAAGAGATGGTTGAGGTATGCTGAAAACCTCAAGGCCACAGAGGAAAAAATGGTTGAGGTATGTTGGCCAGAGACTGGAAAGGGTCTCGATGATTGGGATGATGATGAAGAATTTGAATTGGGATCGTCTGATGATCTCAAGCACTGCCAGGAGGGCAGAGAAGAAGAAATTCCTAATTGCCAGATGGGCAAGGGAACAGAGATGAGGTCGACTGAAGATCTCATGGACTGTCAGGAGGACAGTGAGGATACTTTGCATTGCCAGCTGGGCAATGAAAGGAGACTAGATGAGGATCTCGAAGACTGCCAGGAGGGTAGTGGAGGCATCGAAGACTGCCAGGAGGGCAACGGAAGCGTGTTGAACTACCAGGTGGGCAGAGATGAGAAATCGAGACTGTCTGAAGGTCTCATGGACTCAAAAAAGAGTTCAGTTCAGCAAGGAGTGCTGATGAAGATGGGATCGGTTGATCTCATAGTCTTCCAGATCAGCAGTGGAAGCGTCCCATATTGCCAGGTGGGCAGGGATGAGTGGATGAATTTGAATCAGCCAGGAGAGCTGATAGAGATGAGACTGTCTGAGGGTCTCATAGTTTCAGAGATAGATTTAGATCAGCAGGTGCAGCTGACAGAGGATGAAGATCAGAATGATATTCTGATGATTGGGGAAATTTCAATATTCCTGCCATTTGCCCCAGAGGAGGCAGAAAATTGTATTGCAGATGCGACAAGATCAGAGGAATATTCAGCCGTGACTGTCAAACAAAAATTGGAGCAGATGGCTAAGACTGCCCAAGGGGATGAAGAGAATGAGCGTTCTAAGGAACGACTCAATGACTTCAGCCAGCAAGCTGAGAGCGTTGTAGCATTGGAGCTGACAACAGAAGAAGAAGAAGTAGAAGAAGAAGGAAAAGAGAATGAGCATTCTGAGGAATGGCTCAATAATTTCAGATAGGAAGCTGAAAAGCAAGAAGCTGTAGCACTGAAGCTAGCAGCAAAAGAAGCCGAAGAGAGAGCAGATAGAATTATCACTCCATGGGAGATGGAGCTAGAGATACTGGAGGATTGGTTGAACAATCCAGAGCCAGCAAGAGAACTGGAAGAATTTGAGTTGTTAGAGAAGAGGATGACTGAGCAGCAAGTCAGTCAGGAAGAGACTGCAGAACCGAAGTCTGCAGCAGAGTGGCAATTGAAGGCCACAGATGAAGATGAAAAAGATAGCATAGGAGATCATAGCAATCTGCCCATGTGCCAAAAATTTTTGCAGCTGAGGAGACTGCAAGAACAGAACCAGCCACTGGAGCAGCTGGAAGAGGTGATAAAGGACATCAGGGAGCTGATGTTAAAATCAGCAGACACTGCCAGCAGGGAGCAGCTAGGCAGGAGGAAGGAAGCAGCAGCAGCAGCACCGCAACGGAAGCAACAGCAGTAGCAGCAGAATGGAGCGGATGAACAGCTCCAAAGATTTGTTTGGGATCCAGGAGGATTTCCAAACAACTACAGGGGAAGCTCATGAGCAGGAGCTCATGATTTTTGCAGCTGTGGAGTATGATGCAGGAGCATCTCTCCA
Organism: Picea engelmannii; assembly: GCA_009831015.1. Lineage (NCBI taxonomy): Eukaryota > Viridiplantae > Streptophyta > Pinopsida > Pinales > Pinaceae > Picea > Picea engelmannii. The sequence goes on from ML794068.1 coordinate 155,291, forward strand.
TGCAGCCAGCCAGCCACGTCAACGCGCACGCAGTCAAAGGCTGAAGAGAGGCACAACCTCATTTTGAATTTGAAATTCAATGTAATTAAATGTGCTTAGGCTGTTGAGCCAAGAAAGCCATGCCTTTGCGCAGGCTGTAGTTAAGTTAGGCATTTAATAGGTGCAATGGCTGAGATCTAGATCCGATTCTGGACTAGACAACCCATTGAATGTAATTTATTAGGGTAGGTAAATCCTGGAGGGAAGCGCTCGAAGGAGCCCTCAGGTAAAAGAGATTTTCAGATCTCATTTTGAGTTAGATGAGTTAGAGAAGAGAAGAGCCAGAGAGAGCTCGAGGAACACTATTGTAATTACAGGCATTTGCCATTGTTAATATAAACAAAGCAGTTTTTCCTGCATTATTCTGTCATATATGCATGTCTGTGGGTGTTCTTTGTTTATGCTGTGAATGTATATGTTATATGGATGCATTCTGCAGGGGTTTGTTTGATTTCAGGTTGAAGGTCTTTGAGGCTTCACACTAGGAGGGTGTGACAGAACGTTGAGGTTCTGATAGGCCGTGCACAGAGGATGCACTTCTGAACTTTGAGGAGTTAGACAGAGACGTGCTGAGGCACAGGACTGGAATCATCAACTCAGGAAGAAGACCTTTGAGGTTGTTGAACACCTCAAGAGGCAAGGCCGTGTGGCTGAGACACAGTTGCAGACAGAACTTGCTGTAAGTTCTGTAGGGCTCTGCCAAGTGGGCATTGAGTGTCAACATGAGGTGTTGAAGGAGAACTCTGTTGAGAGTTTAAAGATAGAAGTCAGAAGCTCTGAGGAGTTCTGAGAAGCTCTGCTCGGTGGGCATTGAGCGTATGTGTGCAAAGAGTGCACAGAGAGAAGAACTCTGATGAGAGTTCAGAGAAGAGAAAGGATCACTGAGGATTCTGAGAAGCTCGACCAGGTGGGCATCGAGCAAGTGCATGGGTGCACAAGAACCCAGAACTACTGAACGTTTTGTGGAGAAGATACTCCGCCAAGAGGGCGTCGAGAAAGAGTGCAAGCAGGCACAACCGAGAAAAGAACTCTTTGAGTTCTAGAAGAGAGGAAGAATCCACTGAGGGATCTTCACTGGGTTGTTGAATACCCAGAAGTAATCAAGAAGTAGCTTGAGTAACAGGATAGCCAAGAGGGCATCCAGTTCATTCTCAGTCTGTAGAAGAAGGAAGGAAGACAAAATCCCCCGGGGTCTGAGTACTCGTAGAAGCTCAGGACAGATAGCGCTTAGCGTGCGAGGACTTCGCAGAGGTACGGGAGTCAAAAGAGTCCTTTGAGGATTCAAAGAAAGGAAAGCTCAGGAGGAGTAGGTGTTTTCATACGCACAGGCGAAGCTCAAGTTCAGGGAGTTCGCAGAGAGGAGAAACCAGCAAAGGTAGAGGCCTCAGAGAATTTGAAATTCTTCCAAGCCTGGGAGGAAGGCGCAAAGAATCTTGAGGGAGCACAGCAGCCATCGGATAGGCCGACAGATTCTGGACCGTTGGTTCTAAGCGTCCAGGGGAGCTCTAGAGGCAGGGCACAGAAGGTGGAGACCGACAGCCGCTGGATCTCACACGAAAATCCCGTAAGCCTTCGGATCGGGAAGAGTTGTGCGGAGATTAGCCTCTGGAGGAGGAGCGCGCAGGGAGAAAGGACCTGAGCCGTCAGATCGGGAGCAGGTACCCGTTAGTCGTTGGATTTGCGGAAGCTGCACAAGGGTTAGCAGTCGAGATAAGAGCCATCGGGAAATCGGAGTTCTCGATGTCATGAGAACCGGGACTTTGAAAGTCTCGAAATCCCGAGAGTCAATCTGAGCCGTCCGTCTGAAGACGGACACGTGTCACGCGATCATCCGCATTGGATATTCGAGGCACCGAGCATCGGGATTTGCAGGTCTCGAAATACCGGGGAGATCAGAGCCGTCCGTTGGCAAAGGACACGTGGTGGAGATCCGCATTGAGTCGGCATATCGGCCATCGGGAAATTGAATTCCTGAGGTCGAAGGAAACGGGACTTTGCAAGTTGCGAAATCCCGACGAGGATCAGAGCCTTCCGTTGGTAGACGACACGTGGCGAGCATCAGCGCCATCGACATTTGGTGCATCGGGAAATCAGCGTTCCCGTAGACAAGAGATTGGGAAGTCTAGGTCAGAAACCTCGACGTGAATCTGAGTTGTCCGCTTACACGGGACAGGTGTCAGGGATCGGACGAGAGTCGGAGAATCAGGAATCGAGATATCAGAGATCCCGAGTACAAAGGGTTCGTGCATTGTGAAATCGCGATCCGCGAAACCCCGATGAGTGGGGGCCAGCTGTCACCACAGAAGAGCAGGAGGGCAGAGGCATAGTGGAGGCCAGTTGTCAGCGATACAGGGGACGTCGTGAGTCGAAAGGGTACGTGCACATGGACCTCGCAAACCCTGAAACCCCGACGAGGTAAGGCTGCTGTCACAGGTGATGGTCGTATGGACTAGGAGCTGAACCAAGAAGGCTAACGCATGGGGAGCACGTTGGGATTCGGCATATCGCGAGTCCCGTGGACTTGCGCACTTTGTCATGGTCGTGGGCGCATGGTCATATGCGTCAGGCGCTAAGTCCAAGAGGGATAGCATGTGAAAAGGAGCCATCGGAGATCGGGGATTCACGAGGACAGGAGTTTGTCACGATGGAAATACCGAAACCCCGAACCTCGATACAGAGTCGGGGAAAGGTCACGATCAGGTGCAGAGGTCGTACCGACGAATGAAGGACCTGTGGATTGGGTCATATTTCGACAGAGATTTCACTTGGGAATCTAAAAGAGCCACTTCGGCTCAGAATTGAGGGGAATTGAAATCGATCCTGTGAGCAGGTGAGTCGAGACGCGAGTACGCCTGCATCACTTCATGGAAATGATATGTCATGTCATCGATTCTATGACTTCCAGTATTCAGGGAGAAGCTAACCAACAAGGTTGGAGGAATGCTTATGAGTAGGATGATGTGTGAAAAATTGTTCCAGGGTCGGAGGGAGAACCAATTCCAGGTGGCTCTTTGATAAATACCTTCCTTGCTAAGACAAAGTGTTAATGTTGGTAGCATTAGACATGTATTTCTGCAAAGGTCTAAGTGTCTAGACGTGTGGAAGTCATCCAAAGCATTCTACCTTGAGACTTTACTTTAATTAAAGGAATTATTAGAGTAAAGTTATTTTATTACTGAGTTGAGTTTTATTAAAGGAAATTCTTTAATTAGCATTAGTGAATTAAATAATAGTCATTGATCTCAAGTGAGGTGAGAAGTAATCTCAGTCGTCAATCACTTTGGATATTAGGGTTAGGTCATAACTCAATATTATAGAAGCATGGAAAGGGTGAAGGAGAAGATACTTTTCACATAGAGATAGCAAAGAAGGAATTTTGCTAGTGTGGAGTCATCCCATTCACTTTGGAGTAAAGAATGATTTTTTCTCAAGTGCTTGAGTCACGAAGGACTGTGACTCAAGGGGATCAAGGACAAGAGTAAAGAAGGAATTTTTCTCAAGGATTAGATCACGAAGGACTATGATTCAAAGAGATCTTGGATAGGTGGAGAAGGACTTCCATATAGATATCTAGGCTAGAGAGAGAGAGAGAGAGAGAGAGAGAGAGAGAGAGAGAGAGAGAGAGAGAGAAGTAGAAGGATCAACCACCGCAGACAGTGTAGGTATTATGGTATAGGTTGCGCAGTTAGCATGAGTTTCAACATACTAGTCACACATATAGCGTGAGTATTCTGTTACAGGCTATGTAGAACAACACGAGTATCACTATAAAAGTCACGGTGTAGTTGTACATGATCGTACAATAGGTTTGGTAGCAGATCAACTAGTCAAGTTTTGTTGTACTTTGTCGGAGCCATTGTAAGCTTTGAAGTTATTTGAATGATAATCTTAATTGATGGGCATAATATCTTTGTGTATTGTGCATGGGATTTTTGGTTTCTAGTATTGTTTCTGCTATCTTTGTTCGAGTTGAATATTCCAATAGTGTATTTTTTTTTGTGAGCTACTAATTTGATTTGCAGTAAGGAAATCACTAGATAACAAGATACCTAGATGCCAGATTTCAACAAAGGCTGTGATTTCCAATAAATGGTTGTGCGCTTAGCTTTAGGTCCTAATTTGTCTCTTTTTTAACCTTGATGTTATGATTGTCTTGTTGGTGGGGGAACCTTGACTATGTGTTTTCATCCTTGCAAACCTCATAATTAAATTATGATAGTTATGTTGCGTTTTCAATCTCTAAAAGATATAAATATCATTTTCTAGGAGACTAAATGTCAACCTAGCTAGGAACCAACAATACGTGCAACAACATTTAAAAATAAGTAAAAGTCTAGGTCCCATTTAAAATCAGGTTCTACCCAAATGGGATTATATCAACTTGTCATACATCTTTGTTGTACATTCTTTAAAGAATCTATGTGAGACTAGTGCGATCCTTAACCCACTAAAATATTTTAATCCATGGAAACTGCCAATTTTCATCCAAAACACTTGGCACCTAACACTTGGTAAAAATGCCAATTCATTTAGAAAAAGAGTTTTGAGCTAGCCAATGGCACACAAATGATTTAATAAGCATGAACGAAGCTACTATTGCTTCAACATGGGTCATATCCATTCAAATCTAGAGGATGAAAGAGTGAAAATGTTATGATACATGGAATGCGGTGAATGCAAAATCAATCAATCTGATCCAAAAGCTAACTTGATAAAGAAAAATGTTAAAGATCAGTATATTATGGCAGAAAAATGAAGCATGCATTCAATAAAAAAAATACAATCATCATTAGCAATCATTCATCAAGCTCAAAAGAATAAGGTCTAAGAAAATACAGCATAATTTTGAAAAAGGTTGGATTTCTAAATTTAAAAGGGGGTATGACTTTGAGGGTTGTTGATGCCTCAATAATTAGTGATACATTGGGTAAAGCCATGAATCCTTGCAAATGAGTTGTTGTTTCCTTTAGAAAATTTGAGAGTAAATCACCCATTTACCTTCAGGAGCACCTTAGCTTTACATTAGGTACCGCAAAGCTCTATTCAAGTACCAAGTCTAGAATAACCTAATTCCCCAACTTGAGTAATTTAACAGTTGAACCAAAGGTGAGACTGGTGAGACTACTTTCTTTTAAAAACTTAGCTCAATATATCAGATGGGCGTCATAATCCCATTTTTTCTAGATATGAGGGTTTTAAATATTTTCCCAAATTGGTTCATCAAACCTCATTGTGTTTCTCTCCTACTAGCAAGTGTCCACAAACCCAATGGAGTCAACCCTACACCACATGCCTTACTCTATTTCTAGAAAGTGTCCATAGCCCTAGAAGAGATACTTGCATTTCCTATAATGGGTTGATCTTCCTTTCTTGATTCTTTATCATTGAATACTTGAATTAATTATTATTGGATGGGGGGAGACAAGACCTTTTAAAAGCTAGAGGGATGGTGAATGTTTTCAAATATTGAATCTACATGCCTCTTAAAATTTGACTCTAGATTAATGTTTGTCACTTGTAGTAGAATTCAACTGTCATTAATGTGAATGGAATGGACCCTCTGAGACAATTGGCTTATGATCAACAACAAAGTGATGGGATCATCCAGTCTTTGGTTTACTAAACAAGTTTGTGTTCCACCACTGTTATGTTTTCCTAAGGAACTCAAATAGTTTTTATGGTTTCTAGGTCTCACCTTTTATTATGAACAACTTATAATATTTTCTTGGCTTCACTTAGTTGTGCCAAAAGATCAGTGAGATTTGAAAACAAAAAGGATATTAAATGAAAAAATTTCCAATCTATGGAAAATCAGAACTCAAATTAAGTCTAGAAATTTCCTAATAAAGCTCAAGGACAAAGGAGGATCAATCAACAAGTCCAAATTGCAATGAAAACCAACCAAAAGCAAACTTAACTCTCCACCAAATTTCTACAAAACAAAGTAGGGAAAAGGAAATGTGAGAAGACAAAATCAAATTTTAGTAGAAACAGAGTCTAAGGAGGTAATCCATCAACCTTTAATGAGCAGAAAATAGGTTGTAAGCAAAAGAAAATGATCAAAAGGAATGACAAGCAAACTTCTATACAGTGCATTTAATTTGGAAGCAAGCATGCATCACTGGAAAATTAATGCTCATGTTGTCGCTAGGGAATGACTACTCTCTATAGATGGCTATGCAAATAAATAAGTTGTCTAAAATGACTTCAACATTTGGCATTGCTTCCACTACTCGTGGTTTTAACTCCTCTTAAATGACCATCATGCTCTTGGACTCCAAGCTGGCTGGGACTAACTTTCACTCTTCTGATAATGCTTGAATCACCAACCACATTTGCATCTATGTTTTTTTTCATTGTTCAATAGATTTCTCTTTGCATTCATTTATCATTACTTCATAGATTCAATAACTTGCATGAAGGATAATATAACACAAGAATTGCAGAGTTCAACAACATACCCTTGGGAAACTTAGTAATTAGGAGACATTCTAAATCATCAGTAGTGATGTTCAATATTGGAAACAAGCATATGCACAGTAATAATTCCAGTTGTGAATTCATTTTGGTCATGGAAATCAATCAGTAGTCACGCATCATTCGAATTAGATTAAAAATAAACATTTCCTCATGAGAAACACCATGGCACTTACGAGACTAATAATGCCATTGAAAAAATATTCAAGATGATAATTTGATAATAATTTACAGGACCTCTCCTGCTACCCAACTTGTTTCTCATGTGCAAGAGAACACACATTACCAATGAAACTTATGCATGAATTTTGCATCAATGCCCATCCAGTGGTTACCAAATTTTGGGAATTCAAAATTTGATAGGAAACATGCCGAAATCAATCAAGTTTTTCATCAGATAAATGTGAGGTACATCAAAGCTCCTTTATTTGATTTGGGAATGTGACTTTAGTTACATGATCAAGATTCAAATCCCCGGATTAAGGCCTGAATTGTTGAGGCAAGTTAATGTTGGGTTTGAGAACTACAAATGGCCATTATATTTTTGAACTGCACTTAAATTCTGTCGGCTTGTACTATAACCTTTCCCATTCATGGTTTGGTACTTTGTTGATGAAAGTTTGCAATCATCCTACTAATTAACATAGCACAACCCATTATGTTCATATGTTGTTGCATTTAATAGGACTCCTTGAGTGCCATGCTCCAATCAGATTTCAAGTTGTCCAAAAGGAAAACTATTCAAAGCTTCTAGGCACATCCCTTCATTTCGTGATTAAGGAAACAATTTTTATCTTTTTTTCTTTTACATACATAGGGTATTTTTGTAGGTGATTTGCTAGATATGAACATGAGATAAAGCATGACTTGTTGAATATACAACTAATCAAATTCACATCAAGCTTTATAAACAAAAATTAGTTAATTTGTCTATTCTTGAGAATTTGGCAATCCACTAAGGCTTCAACCACTTTTCTCCAAGCATATCAGATATAATTTGAAGAGAAAAAGACAAAGAAAAGAATATTCATAACTCATGAGCAAGGTTGACAAAATGTTCAAAACGTAACTCATGAAATAAACATACTATTAGACTTGTACTTCTTTTTAGATTTGCTAGGAATTTGCTTTTAGAAATACATCACTTAGTTGATCATCAAAACATGGTGCTCTTACTAAATACACCATACCTATCCAGATGTTTTGACTTACTCGTTGAATTTACCAATTTCATGTTGCTAGGATCCTAGCATTGTGCTCTTACTAAATACACCATACCTATCCAGATGTTTTGACCTACTTGTTGAATTTACCAATTTCATGTTGCTAGGATCATATCATTACTGGGAGAGTTAACTTCCCCTTCTTCTACTCATGGTTCACATTTGAAATTAAGAAAAAACTGTTAAGCCATAATATTGGCTCATTACCCCTTAATTGGGGCATATTACATTACTAATGTTATTTTATTTATGTCAGATTTATTCCAATAGTTGTAATTATACCTCCTAGTCTCCTATATATACCAAGGAGACATTTTCATTTGGAATCATCTTGTACTTGAACATTTAAGTGGGGTAAAAGGAGGTTGCCCCCTCGAAGAGGCTTATTATTTGAAATTATCTCTTTTTCAAGGCGTTGAGTAATTTTTCTGAGGTTTTTCTATGCTATATTGATATTTGGTTCCTAACATATGGTATCAGAGCTCAAGGTCTTGGGGTTTCGCTGCTGCACCTGAGACACCTTGTCATTTTTGCTATAAATTATTTTCTACAACGTTTTAGAAGGAACGAATTGGAGGACATTTAGTAGATGGATCAAGTACGTTGGGTTAAAATTTCAGCTCCCAAGGCCTTATACTTTCAAAGATACAACCTGTACAATATAGGGTTCTGGAATCATCTTGAATTGAGTCATTGCGGAATTTTCGCTATAATTTTTTTTTTGTAACGTTTCAAACCCTGAACTCCAGAGGATATTCACAAAAATTAGTAAGGTATATGTGGTAAAAAGTTCATCTTCTGGGTCATCTTAAATTTGTAGATACACCCTACGGAAGATAGGGTATCTGACTAGTCCTATTGACTAGTCTCAAGAAGGTGTTCCAGGTAAAACATTCATAACTTCTTCCTAGAGTATCCAAATTGAGTGGGACTGGTTTCATTGGATCATGGACAATATGTAGTATTGATGGTACGATTTTCAGAAATTTATATCAATTATTTTGTGCGGGGAACGTTATACAAGTGAGATCTCCTGGAAAGGACAAAAATATGCAAGTTTTGGGGAAGTTACCGTAAATTCCACTTGGCACATCCAATTTTGATCAGACCTATGGAATTACAGAGAATAAATATCACAGAACTACATAAAATAAAGTTTCATACCCAGAAGGGCCAAAACTTGGGAGATACAACAAAAGAAAGATTGTCTAGCAGAACCACCTCAAAATCAAGGTTCAAAAGTGATACTTGGCCAACATGCCACCCAAAAAGGGAACTTCTACACCAAATAAGCC
>ML794068.1:199170-228267 GCA_009831015.1 Picea engelmannii
GGATTCCACGTGCCCGCCTTGCTTCCTCCAGCTCCCTCGTATATAACCCTAACCTCTATCGTCTCAACCCTAATTCCTCTTTTCCCCATCGTTTCATCTTGCGAAGTTTCTGGTTACGCGGTCGGCCGCCATGTCCTTCCCTCCTGGCTTCTCCTCCTCGCGGTCAGGTGTTTGGTTTCATGGCTATAGTTTTCCCTTCATAACAATAGTTTTCAGTTTTCCTTTCACAGCCATAGTTTTCAATTTTCCCTGCATCCTTCAATTCAGGAAGAAATATGCAAGGATAGAGATAGAGTTGTACATATTCATTTGATGTGCTTTGAGTGTCAGGTTTGTGTCCATATTGTGTATAGGGCGATCTGACAACGAGGTTTATTGGGTTGTAATCCTTACAAATTTGGTAATGGGTTTGAGGACTCAGGCCAAACTCCTTTCTGTTCCTATGTAGGGCTAACAGATAGATTGCTATAAGTCGATAGCAAGAACAGTCCAGGCTATTCTACTAGTTGCTTCCCAATTGTTGTTTCATGATTGTGTTAAGGAGTGTATGCTATATTTGGACGTTGTTCGATGGAGGAGTCCTCACCCTACAATGGCAGCATTGCGCAGTCATGCCCTGCGTTCCCTTCGAAACCTGTCCACGCAATCTGCAAAACGCCCGCCATTCCCATCGTCTGTGTTTGACCGAGCTGTGGCGTCCAGGCTATCCTTCCGCGTGATTCGAACCGCTTGTCGGCTCAGTGGAGGGTCTCAAACTCAAACGCTGGATCGAACTACTCACCGCTGGGAAATGGGCCTCCCAACTGGAGCGACATGCCACCTATGGAGATGGCATCGTTGTTCCCTAGCTGTGACTATGAGCACTGGTTCGTCGCGGTGGAGGTATTGAAGCATCTGGAGGTATTCTCCAGTGCCACACGCCCAATAATGCAGGTGCGCCCAGTAGCAAAAGTGTTAGTGTCAGACATCGGAGGCCTGAATCTGCCATAGTTAGGGAATCGTAGCTCTCTGGGTTTCATTGGCGGATTATTCAGAGAACTACAGCTTCCGGTGGGCTAGGTGCAGAGCGTACGTGGTGTTTTACCTAAGGTGTGTGCGTCAAAGGTAACATGGACGACAGTAGAAATCTGTGGTTTACGCAGCCTGCATCTCGTGAGTTTCATAGCTTTCTTTGCTGGTCGATGCGTAAGTATATATAACTCCTATTCATAATCTTATCTCACTTCTGTTCAGAACACCGTGGGTTGGGCTTTCCTTTAAATCCTTTTTTCTATTTTCACCTTCTTTTTATTTTTGGGTCTTTTTCTCATTTTTGACGCACAATTTATCTAGTACTGTGAGTGAAATGTCTAGGGTTCAGTAGGCCATAGCTAATTCGGAAGACGATTCTTTAAGGAAAACCATTATAAACTCACAAAATAATGAAGATGAATATTACAAACCTAGGGTTTGAACTTCCTGATTTCGAGTAATTTTGAGGTTCCCAATTCTAGTGAATGCAAGAGGGTTTGAACTCGAAACCCTTTTGTAGTAACCATATCACACATAGCTTTGATCGCCATTTAAGGGTGCATCCGTTTGTTTTTAGAAAGAAATCTGAATCCTAGCTCTAGGGTTTGGTACTATTTTTATTTCGTCAATGTTGTATGGATTCTTTCCTAAGGCTCCAATTTGTGAGCATTTTGGTATTGTTTTGCACTTTTTTATGTGCTTCCTTTCAAGTCAAATCAATGGTTACACTGGCCCGAAGGGGTCAATTAAGCTGCTACAGCAGGGGGTATTCTTCAGTCAACACCCATGACTTGCACCTGTTCCCAACTGCTTATTCTTGTTGCCACGGCTGTCGAACCATCATGGGTGTATCGATATGCCACTGTCTTCACCAGTAAACCACAACCCCATTGGCATTTTGGTTTTTCAATGATTTTATGTCACTGTTTTTCTTTGAAAACATTGAACAATTCCTTCCTTTTTTTTTCTATCTTTTCATGGGAGAAATAGATTTATGTTAAAGGGAGTTTATTTTTTCTTGTACACGATGACCTCTGCATTTTATACGGTATACCTACAGGCATTCTTGAACAATAGAGTGCCTGAAAGCTGACGAGCATACAAGGAGCACTACTTAGGGCTTCATACTGCCTAAAATAATAATTTTTAGATTAGCTTTTGTCTGGAAGAACTTGACCATGCTTTCATTTGTCTACTTCCCACTTCCCAGGCCTTTATGAAAACATTTAAGGATTACATTTGTTTACTTAGTAAACTCAGAATCTGCCTTTGATTACGAAGGATTTTGTAAATGTATCTTACCTTCAAACAACCTTAGTTGCTTGTTTTACTTTGGTAAATTTGTTTTTACATTTTCAATTCGTATTGCATTTATTTTTATATTTTTATTAAAATTTCTGTGTTTTGTTTGCAGGTTAAGCGTAGTTGGAGTTAGAGCTTGGAGTTTTGGCCCTTAGGCCCAGATTTCAAACAAAAGCTCTGATACCATTTGTAGTGGCCATATTAATTTAACATCCAGTAATTCTACAACAAGACAGTAACTTCTACTAGATTTATGAACATTGAATAATTCCTTTCTATTTTAACACATACGCATGTAAATTTAACAACGAATAATAAAATTTTATAACAGATTAAAAACAAATGCATAATTTTAAATACTTGGGTCTGATGCTAACCCTCCATTTGTCCGCTTTCCTTGTTGACCGCTGTTGAACTGTGTAAACACTGCCCAAAACCTTGTTCCACCCTGCCAACTAGGACAACTTCCTAGCTCCAGGATATCATATGGATATCCTGGTTCCCGTGCCCAAAACCTCCAGCAAACCGGTGCCTGTACTGAACCTTCCTGACTACAAAACTCCACTCTCCTCCCTGCCAATCCAAGAGAGCCCCCCCAAAAATCAATCCACCTCTCCCGTCGAATGATCCCCCCTTCGTAAACCTCCTCCCCTCCATATCCTTCCTTTACCACCTCATGCATTTACTTCCTTACCTACCCTAGTTAATGCCCCTTATCCTTTCCTTTATTATTTTATCCTCTCGTAATTAATATGTTATCCCTTTCTGTGTACGTAACATTTTCAATTTAAACAATATAACTTATTAATCTTTTAAATTTAATACGCATGTTATTAAATGTAATAGGTAGTTAATTAATTAATTAATTAATCAAAGTTATAACCTTTAATTAATTAATAAATACTTAATTAATATCATTAGATCAATCTTTGTTTAGTTATTAACATGGTAGGCAAAATTAATTACCTAATACATCTTTTACTTAATAATCCCTAAGTATATATTCTACTAGGGCTGTTACAGATTTGACTAGTAAAGTCTACTAAAGTATACATACCCTCCCTACCCCTCTCTGAATTTGAACTTGTAACCTCTTAAGAAGAAACACATGTTCTCAACCATTAAGCCAACTCATACTATATGTGATGAATGATAACTTGTATTTATTCATTTCTAAATTCATTTGTTTTCTTATTATTTTTTATAAATAGTAATGTCCTTCTCCCTCTTAAGTTTTAATGATCATGCATATCCAAATTTGGAAATTCTTTGCCATAGTCAAATTTGAAATTTTTTATTAACCCAAAAAGCTAAAAATGTGATTTGTCCCATACATAAATCAATCATATTATTAAGAATTATGTGGCATGAACATAAATAACATCTAAAGCTTTAAAGCTTTAGAAATAATAATATTAGAAATTTAAAATAATATTATTAAGAATTTAGAAACCTTTTCCTCCTTGAACTATGAGTACAGTTCAAAATTTTGCAGGTTTGATCAACTCTCAAAATAATATATTTCCATATATTCACATGACTATCAATAGCATGAAAGTCGGTGTTGATTTTATCCCTTTTAAATACCTTTTCTTGCTTCAACCTCTAGAACAGCTGAAATAGGTGAAGGTAGATTTTAAGTCTATCAGGTCGGATTTACTACGGTGTCTCTTTTGTTTTGTTTTTTAATATTATCTTTATTTTAATAGAAATAAATATTCATATTAGCCGTTTTCTCTTTAATTGATCTTTGAACACACACCATTGGAAACTTTCCTGCTCGATTTAAATTTGGGAGCTGACTTTAGTGGTCACTCTTTTCTTGTTGTCAATGTGTTTTTTTAGATCGACTTTTCTGGTTCCTTGAATACAGCTGAAAATTCGTCAATCTCTTAAATGCAATGACAATAAATTGTGTATAAGTTTCTTTTGCAATGGAAATAAATTGTGTGTATTAGTTTAGGAGAACATAAATTACTGCAAAAGTTAATTTTCAAGTGGTTGATAGATTCTTTGGTGTAAAAGTTTTATAGAAGTATTGGAGACAACTTATAACTAGCACAGTCGCAAAGTGGCTGGTGAAAGCCGAAAGTTATCTGGACGGAGATCATTCTGGTGAATTAAAACTCACAGACAGCTGAAAGGCACGTAGAGTTGAGGAAATCTAAAAGTTAATCTTAAATGTGGTAATTCCAAAGGTTAATCAGTTAAACGTGGCAATCATATGGTGGTACAGTAATTTCTTAATATGATTAGCATGTTAAAAAGTAAACAGGTTAACTGATGCATTCAAAAATACAAGGAAATTATGAAGAGTAAATCACATTCATTGATTTGGGAGGACTACTAATAATATTCCAGCGTTTTCAATTGTTAGCCATCAGATTAGAATTTTAGATTAAAAGGTGATTAATTGTGCCCATCTCCAATAGATATACGCCTTTCTGCGTAATTAAAAAAGTGAAGAGGAGATCTCTGATGCTTGTTGCCTAAATCCCTAAAAATAAATATATCCTTACAAAAATAAAGCTACAAACTAAAAACTTAACATAAATTTCAATACCCCTTGTATTCCTAGAAATAGGTATATCTTTGCAAAAATGAAACCACAAACTAAAAACTTTACATACATTTCAGTATTGAAGAGTCAATTTCTTATTAAAACTTCATTGTTGAAGGGTAAACTTTTAAACATAACGTCCTTTGACGGGTAATATGCAGACCCAAAAAAGTAAAAAAAAAATTGTGTTTAACGGGTACACATGAATTGAAATTCCAACCCTGCAAGCGACTGTCACTTTCGCTCACTCTATTTAATAAGATTTAATAAATAAATAAAATAATCAGCGGCAAATACGGGGGACTCGGGAGTGCCGCCGCTAATTTCCTACAATCTTACGCTAAAGCCGGAGGCTCGCGAGTCGACGGCCAGCAACTACCACCGCAGCCGTTAACGGGTAAATGTCCCGTAAAAGAGTTTCCACGTGTAAGTCAAATTTTCCGGTTGAAAAACATTTCATATTGAAAAGGACATCTCTGCGTTGCTGCACTGCAGGATGGGCCGGCGGGCGGCTGACTGATGTGACGTGCGGCGTGCCGATACTGACCGCGCAGTCCAGTAGGACGTCAACTGTCAACAACAATATTCACTAAGATTCGGTGCAATTACCAGCATGTTTGACCGTTGTGGTTAGGTAGATGACGCCGCGGCCGGCAAACACGATAATGATGGCCGACAGCCTGAAGGAGGACACGCGGCAGACTTTTAATGGACAGCAGGCTGATTTGAAAGGCGCCGGCAGCCGCCTTCAATGCTTCCCTACAGGGGGGTGGGTCCCGCCTTTTGTCACAGAAGCTGTCGGAGTTTTTGACGCAAACGTTTACCATTGCTGAACAGTTTTTACCCTCTCTCCGGGGAAACGGGACTGTTCACACCATTCCGGTTTTTACGTCAATGTCACGTGCCGCCAGCTGACCCCTGCCAGCTCTCCGGTTTTTACGATATTTTAGCATACGAACCCTACCGGCATGATCACATGGACGAGGCTTTGGCCCTTTGACTATGACCTCATAGAAAAGTTGAGTCTCCTCAAAACTCACCACACACTCGTGCAATCACTACCCCACGGAATTCCCTTGCCCACTAGCTGTTACTTATGCTTTATTGGTATGATTGGGTTATCCCAATAGTGTAGAAAGCACCTTAGTGGCTGAAGGTGGTTGTGGCTTCCACTCAAGTCATTATGCTTTTCTTAAATAGTCATGTGTATTTTTTTTTAAAGTGGAAAAACGTATTATAATTTAATGGTCAAGTGGTAGTGAGACTGCTAACTATACTTATAAATATAGACTGATTTATCATTGTTATTCAATGTAAATCATGTCCCCTCAAGTAGCTCATTGATGGTTAATAAAGGGGTGGACTTTCATTCCTACTAGATGTCTATGAGTCTTGAGTTGTTAACATGTTTCCTTACATCTAAGGAATACAAGATCTTAACTAATCAAAAGTAGTTTTATCACTTACTCTAAGACCAAAAGATAATTTCAACCTAAATAGTATCCATAAGAAAGTCGTATCTTTTGTGGTCATCCTCAAAGCTACTTCTAGTGAGGTCATGTACTTTCTAGTAGCAACTAGCCTTAGTTCAATACATGAGACTAGATACTATCCTTGGTCGTTGAAGAAAAAAAATTGAGAAAAATATTACTTTGAAAAAACATATCAATAATAATAATAAAAAGTTTGGAGAGTGTTCATAAAATTGCTCGACTAAGTTCCATTTTTTGGAGTTTTTACAGGCATATTTTCTTAACATTAAGTGATTGAGTCTGTATAATTCCACTGCCTTAAGGATTTTTCATGCTGTTCAATCCATTTATGCATTCAAAAATGCAATTTAAACAATAGAAAATGGAGATTTCACTTCGTCATTCTCGTGAAAAGCTCAAAAAGTCAAATGTTTAGACAATGCCAAATTAAGTGGTCCCTGTATGAGCAATAAGTGTATGTGATTGTTGTTTCACAGCTTTCCATAGAGGAGGAGGGGAAAACCAAGCAATCAATACTACTCACCATGCCACCAATCAATTGTTATAGAAGGAACTCCTCCCTTGTGGCTACTTTAATTGGTACCCCAAGAGATCTCATCGTCTAACTCATCTACAAAGCCTACCCCCTATACAAGCTAATGGAAATGACATTGTAATTTGGGGATGTTCTCATTTTAATAAAGAATCAAAATAATATACTTAGAGTTATATTTGTTTATCTTACTTGAATGAAGACTCAACAAGTAATTATAAACAAAAAAGAAAGATTCTTAAGAACCAAAACAATTTAAAGTCCGATAGATAGATGGTTAAGATTTGTTTTTAGAAATTAACAAGTACATAGTTGAGAACTTGGAATAAATAATGTTTCTCCATCTAAAGATTATTGTTAAGGTTGATTATCTATGTGATTAGTTTTATTCTTAAATATGATGTTTTATTAATAATACATGTTTATTAATAATAAAAGTTATTCCTTACATCTTTGAAACTCTCTCCACTTTTAGAGAGTTTGGGAACATGTATGAAATGTTGGGAATGGGTATGGAATGTCGTCAATTGGCTGGGAACACTTGGGAACTTGGGAGCCTTTTGGGAGCTTC
This sequence comes from Picea engelmannii, assembly GCA_009831015.1. Classification (NCBI taxonomy): domain Eukaryota; kingdom Viridiplantae; phylum Streptophyta; class Pinopsida; order Pinales; family Pinaceae; genus Picea; species Picea engelmannii. The sequence goes on from ML794068.1 coordinate 206,640, forward strand.
AACATTAAGAAAACGAGAGCTTAAGAACTAGTTTATAAAATAGAGAGGTTTAAATTAAAACGAGATTAGATCAAATTTCTTAAGGTGTAATTTTTTTATTATCATTTAATATGAAATAATTAATATTTTAGATGTTGTCATATGTAAGTACTTAGTATATATACGTGTATTAATGATTCTTGTAATTGTTTTCTTTTAATTGAGCCTATTTTCTTTTTATTATTGTTATTTTTTTTAATTGAGTCTACTTTAAATTTCTTTTTTATGTAATCTTATCTAACATAATGCTAAAATGAAAACATCTCTCCAATATTATATTTTGGTATTAATAAATATTAAATACCAATTTTAGATATTATTAAATTAAATGTAAATATTTTTATTCCATTATTACAAATATATAATTTATTAAAAATATTTTTATTATATTTATTCAAAATATCACTATAAAACAAAAACTAAACTACAAATAAATATTATTTCAAAAAATATTCAAATAAAAAAAACTTAATAATACTCACTTTATGGTGGTGGATATGAAAAACTTTTAATGCAACTTCTAATGCATGTATGTTTTCCTTCAAGCCCAGACTAAACATGAAAGTCGAATAAATCAATACCCTATCCATGAAAAACATTTGCTCCAGTTTTTTTGTTGTTGCTATCAACTAACCATACCATTGACTTTTATTATATTTCCATATTACAAGAGTAGTCTATTTAGTTTTTCCAACAATAATAATGCTTCAAATTTACAAAGATGTTTGAAGTTTATATATGTAAAGCTTAATTTTAAAAAAGATGTTAAAATTATATATATGTATTTTGTTTGTCATTTTCTAATTGATTCTTTATGGATATTAAAGTTTCAATATTATGTATAATATATTCATATAATTATTAATACAAATTAAATTTCTAATTTCTATATTGTAGTTGTTCCATAGGAGCAACCTTTATCCTGGATTGACCTTAACTTTATTGAAATAAAATTTAAAATGTATTATTATCTCAATACATTGTAATCTAAAATAGTTTTTATATGTTTTTAATAGATAATATTGTCGCTTCCAACTTGACTTTTCCTGTAAATTTGAGGAAACTTCTACTAGTTTCAGAGAGTCGTGTATCCACGTTCTCAACCTTTTCACATTTTGAAAACTCATAAAATCTTTTATATTTATACAAATATTTATATATAAACACTTCTTTATCAATAAAACATAATTAAATTTAATGATTAAAAACATATGTTTTTTCTTAAAAAGTCACAAATTCAAATCGAAAGATTACTAGTCAAATAATTATTTAAAATATTGACTTAAAAAAAAATAATTATTTAAAATATTTTATTCATAAAAATATAAATATTTACTAATTTAAAATTTAATACGATATGCATTCAATGTATTAAAAAAAAGTTTACATTGATATCATTAACATTGTATAACATTTCTATATTTTATGTCTTAAAAATAAATATCCATTAAAATTGATAATTAAATATATATATATATATATATATATATATATATATATATATATATATATATAACATTTTCCACCTACAAAAGTCTACACGATAGGTTAAAAGTTGGAGTGGTATCTTACTATGTTTTATTTTATGGAAAAATTTATTGTGTTTTATTATTGTATGGGAAAATGTATTATGTTTTATGGAGAAAATTTATTGTTTCATTGAGGAAAATAATAATTATCAATTACTTTTGAAAGTAAGAAAGGAATATTGATAGAACGAGGTTATTGTAAGTAGATGACCTGCAAATTAAATTCATTATATTGTAAGAAGATGAAATTGGAAATAACAACACTTTGAATTTGCATGATTGAATCAGTGGATTAATTATAAATCAAAGAAAGACTTTAGGTTATATAATGTTAAAGAAATTACAAGTTCCTCAAGACATGGTGCCATATATTTTACAAGTTGAAAGAGGTGATTTATCAGTTGCTTACCCATTTAAATTCAATCCAACAGTTCTGGGTGAAGCTACTTTTGGGGACTTAGTAAAGGCGCAATGGAGTTCTGTACAGGGCACTGGTGTCATAGGGGCTCAAAGAAGACTAGCCCAAAAACTTCATAAGATTAAGGTCAGATTAAAGTCTTGGATGGCAGAGAAAAAAAGAGCTAAAAACAATGCCCTTATTTCTTTAGAGGAACAGATCACTACACTTACAAAGGAAAGCTGGGAAGCGGTTATAAGTTCTAAAGAGGGGATTCAGCTGAAAACTTTGGAAGAAGAATGGAATAAGCTGATGATGGAGGAAGAGGCACGCTGGAGGTTGAAGAGCAGAGTAGTATGGATCCATTGCGGTGATAACAACACTAAGTACTTTCACCATTTCACTAGCTACAGACACAACAAAAAATTTATGTGGGAGACTAAAGATGAACAGGGCCATATTCAACAAGGGTAGGAAGCTTTAAAGAAAGAAGCTAAAAGGTATTTTAGTTCTTTCTATCAAGAACTAGCTGAGAATATGATTATAGATCAAGTGGAATCTGTAAGATTGTTTCCTAGGATGGTCTCAGATGAAGAGTTAGTGGCCCTTGAGAAGCTTGTTTCTGAGAAAGAAGTTTTAGAGGTTTTAAAAGGTTTTCCCAAAGAAAAAATCCCTAGGCCCGATGGATGGAGTGTGGAATTTTTCATTTTTTCTATGACTTGGTTGCCAAAGATTTGATGGAAGCTGTCGAAGAATCGCGCATTATAGGAGAGGTAATCAAGTCTATGAATTCTACCTTCATTGCTCTCATTCCTAAGGTAAATGGCTCGACAAACTTTGGGGATTTCCGCCTGATAGCATTATGCAACCTTTGTTATAAAGTGATCTCTAAGATTATAACTCAGAGATTGAGACCGATCCTTTCTCGATCGGTATCTGAGGAACAATTTGGTTTTTTGAAAGGCAGGCAAATAAATGACGCGATTGGGATTGCTCAGGAGTGCCTTCATAGCATCAAAGAAAAAAAACTTCAGGCTTTAATTCTCAAAATTGATCTAAGGAAAGCATACGATTGCATAAGTTGGGATTTCCTTAGGGTGGTCTTACTACAATGTGGCTTTGGGATGCCAATGACAAACTGGATTTTGGGTTGTGTTTCGTCGGCTTCTTTCACGATTCTCGTCAATGGAGAGCCTTTGGATTTCTTTAGTAGCAGTAGGGGGCTCAGACATGGATGTCCACTGTCGCCGCTTCTCTTTATTCTCATTATGGAGGGTTTGAGTTTGGCGTTAAAACGTAGCCAAGAGACCGACCATCTATCATGTATCAAAGTTTCTCGTTTTATAAAAATCCTTCATCTACTGTTTGTAGATGACATTCTTCTTATGAATTTCGGTACAATAGAAGAATGGAAAGAGATAAGTAGGATACTAAATCTTTTCTGTAATGCTTCCAGTCTCCGGATCAACCCACAAAAAACTACCTTTCATTACTATGGTGTTAACCCTTCCATGCTGGAATCTCTGAAATCTGTATTTACTTACAATATCAGAGATCTCTCCGACGGGTTTCGATACCTCGTTTTTTCGAATGATTAGCAATGGCTGGTTGAAAAGTATGAAAAGAGAATTAGGCATTGGTTCTCAAGGTGGTTGTCTTTAGGGGGATGCTTGGTCTTGATCGAAGTGCTTCTTACCTGTCTATTGGTTGACTTTAGCGAGCTTTCCTTCTGCGATCCAAAACAAAATTCACCAAATTATCTTTAACTTTCTGTGGTTAGGCTGCCGGATCAAGAAGAACTTCCACCTCTGCAATTGGCAGTTGATTGCTAGGCCAAAGCATCTTGGGGGTTGGGGATTGAGAAATCTGACAGGGTTTAGTAGAGTATTGGCGGCACACAGTCTTTGGAGGGCTATAATGAAAGACGGATTATGGAAGCGAGTGTTAAAGGAAAAATACTTTATGTATGTATCAGTCCAACACTGGCTTTGCACCGTGGATATCCATAAGAAAAGAGGTTCACATACTTGGTTATACCTTCTGAAATCTATCCACCTGCTTTTGCACTGGATCATGTGGAGCCCTAGAGATGGAATCTTCATTGTCATAGGTAAAGACCACATCTTGGGTATGGGGGACGCGACCTTACTTTCATAAGAATTGGTTGTTACTATCAACAAAAAAAGGATAAATTTCCTCTTCCAGGTACAGAAAAATCCACAAGTGGGGAGGATCATTCAGAATTGGTACACAAGTGAGGATCTAGAGTTGACAAGGTAGCTACAGGCAGAGTGGAATCTCTACAGATGTGAACTCATCAATAACAATGTTCTCTTACAGTAAAAACCGGACTCCCTAAAATGGTCAGGTGGTAACAAGTCAAGTATGATCAATGTTAAGAATATATACATGGCAATAGAAAATTTGAAATGGATTTACAATTCTGGTGGATGGCAGATGGCATTATGGAGTTGGAACGTGCCTATGAAGGTTAAACTATTTACATGGTTATTAGAAGAGAACAAACTTCTGTCCTGTGGGAATCTTCAATGCAGAGATTATAGGGGTCTCGACATATGTCTTTTATGTAAACATAGCGAAGAAACCACTCAACACTTATTCCTGGACTGTGCCTTCACGATAGATGTTTGGAGGAACCTGAAATCGGCTATAAATTTTGATGGCAGATGGACAGGAAACAATATTAATGATTGTTTTAAGCATTGGAATGTTACAAACCCAAAGTTGCAGTCATTACTAGCCTTGACCTGTTGGATTCTGTGGAGGGAACAACACCAGGCCATTTTTTAAGAAAAAAGACCTTTGGCACTAAAGGTGGCTCACCTATCGCTGTTGTCTTTGAAAGAACACATTCAAGTGAAGATAGCTCCTGTGCGGAGATCTGGATCCACTCAGACAAATATAGGCAGTGTTGTTGGATGGTTCGATGGAGCGAACGCCTCGTCTGGATTAAACAGTGGAGCAGGTGGGGTAATCAAAATCAACGAGAATTGTAGCTACAAATGGTTCTTAAATTGCGGTCCAGGTATGATGCAGGGGCATAGACCAAATTTAAAAGCCTATCATTGGCTATTGCAATTCAAAGTAAATTCTTTACTAAGGAGAGTGAGTTCTCTTAAATTTGTTTTATTGTATTTTAGATAAGATTGCATAAATTTGTTAAGGATCTTGAATCCTGAAAAATGTAACAGTTGTAGACTAATAAGGATTGTAGAAGAGATAGTAGGATCTAGATTGAATTTGATCCAGGTTTAGTGGATCTGAGAAATTAAATAAAATTCTATTTAATGAAGTTGTAAACCTCGAGAGCAGGGGGGGCAGGGGGTTAGTAGAGAGACAGACAAAGGGAAAATTGCAGAGATTCATTGAGGAAATAAAGCTCCTTTTTATTTGTATTTTCTGAATAAAGAAAACTTTGTGTAAACTTGTTTACTGTGTATGATCCGGAAGAAGGTATTCGAATCAAACTACCAGAAGGAATATGTTTTCTAGATTTGGAGACATTTGGAACCTTTGTGTTTAAATTTGTTTGCTATGCATAATCAAAAGCAAAGAATTTATATCAAGCTACCCAGGAAGGATCAATTTGCATATATTTGGAGATGCCCTTTGTAAATCCATGAGTTATTACATGTCCTTTTGTATTTGCATTGAATTTACACTTGATATATGAACCCGTAATTATAGTCTCTGTCGAAAGTAGTTTTATACAGTTCAGTTAAAACAAATGCAAGTTATAGTTGATCCATAGCTCATGTATGTTTCAGAGAAGTTTTAAGTGTATGGTGAAACCTTCAGAGCTAGTTTCCGTAAAGGGGTTTATAATCATGTTTAATAAAACATCCAAACATGTTGTACATTCCATTTGAAGTTTTTGGTTATCTTCTTTCTGAAACCGAAAATTTTAGTGACAATTTGCCAAGGTTAGATAGACCTACAATTTTAGTTTCATTGTCACCCCTGCACCAAGTGGTATCAGAGCATTTGGATCAGTAAATTGCTCTTGTTTATGAAGGGAAAAATTTATTTTTCACCTTTACCTTTGGAAGAAGCAAGAGAGAATCAGAATAGTAATAGTTCGAGGACAAAATTATTACCTTCAGAAATGGCATTTAGAGTTCCAGTTGGACGTGGCAGAGGAGGTCGAAGAGGTAGACCTGTTTCTAAAGAAGAAGTGATGGAGGAATTGAGAATTATGCGAGAAGAAATGTCAACCATGAAAGAAGCTAGAAGAAGAGATCTTGAAGCAAGTGATGACAGTGAAGCCGAACAAGAGGATGAACCAGAAGAAAAAGAAATGACAGAGGAGAACATTGGATTGAAATTTTTAAAGGGAGTCATTGAGGCTAGTTCAAAACCTAGAGTAGAGATAGCTGCATACAATGGAGGATTAAATCCAAAAGAATTAGTTGACTGGATCAATTCAATGGACAAACATTTTGATTTTTTTGAAGTACCCGAGGATAAGAAAGTGAAATTTGCAGTAACTAGACTCAAAGGACATGCTTTACTTTGGTGGGATGGTGTGCAAGCAGAAAGGAGAACACTGCATAAACATCCAATAAAAATTTGGAGCATAATGATTGCCAAGCTGAAAGACAAATTTCTACCCAGAGATTACCAACTAGCTTTGTATAGGCAGATGTAGAACTTGAGACAGAGACTGCTTACTGTCAGGGAGTATACAGAGGAGTTTTACAAGGTAAACATTAGAGCTGGATACACAGAAGATAATTTTGAGAAGGTAGCTAGATACATGAATGGTCTTAGATTAGACATTCAGGATGAGATGAATTTATTCTCACCTAAATCAGTTGAAGAAGCATACCGATGTGATTTGAAAGTGGAGGATAAACTGAATAGGATAAATAACTCAGGGAAGGGAAAAGTTCAGGCTTACAGAGGTAAGGGACCATAGACTGGAAGAGGAAAATTTTCAGTTCAGAAGGAAGAAGATGAATCATCAAGTCAGCTAGAACAACCTCAAAAAGGAAGAGACTTCGGAGGAAGGAGATCTTTTCAAAGAGGCCGAGGAAGAGGCAGAAATCATGAGGTTAGATGTTATACATGTGGAAAGACAAGACATATGTCATGGGATTGTCCAGAGGGAGCTGGAAGACAAGGGAATGTTCAGATTACAAAAACTGAGAATGAACAGAGAATACCTGATGACCATGTTGAAGTTCTATAGGCAGGAGATGCCTTATTGATGAGAAGAACTTTGTTGAAACCAGACAAAGAGATACATGAACTAGCACAGAGGAAGATTTTGTTCAGGACAATGTGCAAATCTCAAGGTAAGTGTTGTAAATTGATTATTGATAATGGAAGTACTGATAATCTAGTTTATGTAGAGATGGTTGAGAAGTTGGGATTATAGAAAGAAAAGCATCCTACACCCTATAGAGTTTCCTGGTTGCAGAAGGGACACCATGTGCTAGTCAATGAGCAATGCAAAGTTGATTTCCAAATTGGGAATTACAAGGATTGAGTTTTATGTGATGTGATACCAATGGATGTGTGTCATGTGTTATTGGGTAGGCCATGGAAGTATGACAGGAATATAATATACAATGGCAGAGAAAACACTTTTGTCTTGGAGAAGGAAGGCATTAGACATACTCTTGTTCCCCTAAAGGATGAGAAGGTAGAAGAACAAACTAGCCCAAAAGTATTGCTGGTGAAAGAGAAAGAAGTTCTGGAACAATTGCAAGAGGAAGAGGTAAGTTTTTCTATTGTTGGTAAACATAGAACTATTATAACCAACACCAGAGTAGATGAATTGCCTGTTGAAATTCAGAAATTACTAGAAGAGTATGTAGACATAGTTGTAGATGATTTGCCAGATGAAATACCACCTATTAGAAGTATTAGTCATCATATAGATCTGATTCCTGGAGCTAGTTTTCCAAACAAAGCTGCTTACAAAATGACTCCAGCAGAAAATGCAGAGATCAACAGACAAGTGCAGGAATTGTTGAACAAAGGATTGGTCAGAGAAAGTTTAAGCCCTTGTGCTGTACCAATAGTGTTGAGTCCTAAGAAAGGAGGAGAATGGAGGATGTGTACAGATTCCGGAGCCATAAACAAAATCACTATCAGGTATCAATTTCCTTTACCTAGGATGGATGATTTAATGGATTGCTTGAGTGGTGCCCAATATTTTTCTAAAATAGATTTGAAAAGTGGATATCATCAGATAAGAATGAGAGAAGGTGACAGATGGAAGACAACTTTCAAAACTAACACTGGGTTGTATGAATGGTTAGTTATGCCTTTTGGGTTAACTAATGCACCTAGTACTTTTATGAGATTGATGAATGAAGTGCTTAAAGAATTCATAGGAAAGTTTGTCATAGTTTATTTGGATGATATTCCTGTTTTTAGCAAAACAAGAGAAGAACATGTTTGGCACTTAAATCTGGTTATGAATAAATTGCATGAAGAGAAGCTCCTAATAAATCTGAAGAAGTGTTTCTTTATGAAGAAAGAATTGATTTATTTAGGATTTATAATTTCACAAGAAGGGTTGAAAATGGATCCAGAGAAAGTAAAAGCAAATTTCAAATTGGCCATCTCCAATGAATGTTTTTGAGGTAAGAAGTTTTCACGAATTGGCAAGTTTTTATAGAAAATTCATAAAAAACTTTAGTGGAATATGTGCCCCAATATTAGACACAGTGAAGAAAGAGAAAAAACCATTCAAATGGACTATTGCAGCAGAGAAGGGATTTAAATTGCTGAAGGAAAAGATCACTGAGAAGCTTGTTTTAGCTCTCCCAGACTTCAACAAACTGTTTTCTGTTAGATGTGATGCTAGTGGACATGCTATTGGAGGAGTATTGAATCAGGATGATAAACCAGTGGCATATTTTAGTGAGAAACTGAATGAAGAAAAACAAAAGTACTCTACCTATGATAAAGAATTCTATGCAGTAATTCAAGCTCTGAAGAAATGGAGGCATTACCTTATGCCTGGAGAATTTGTTTTATATTCTGACAATCATGCTTTGCAATTCATAACTAAGAAGGAAAAGTTAAATTAGAAACATGCTAAATGGGTTGAGTTTATGCAAAATTTTACTTTTGTTTTAAAGCATATCAGTGGAAATTCTAATAAGGTTGTAGATGCTTTGAGCATAAGATGTTTAGTTTTGCAGGAATTCCAAGTAAACATTCTTGGATTAGAGCATTTGAAAGACATGTATGCAGAAGATGCTGATTTTAAAGAAGCTTATGAAGCTTGTCAGAACCAAGTATTCATAGACAGAAGCCCATGGATAGACTTCATGTTGCAAGAAGGATTATTGTTCAAAGGAAGCAAATTGTGCATTCCTAAATGTTCAGGAGAGAGAATTTGTTGAAGGAGAAGCATAGTGGAGGACTTGCTGGTCATTTTGGAGATGACAAAATTATGCTCAATTGAATAATTTTTACTATTGGCCAGGAATAAGGATAGATGTGCAGAGATTTGTTGGAATATGTCAAATCTGTCATCATGCAAAGGGGAGACAACAGAATGCAGGATTATATCATCCATTACCTATTCCAAAGAGACCTTGGGATGCTGTAAGCATGGACTTTGTTCTAGGATTGCCAAGAACACATAGAGGTAATGATTCTATATTTGTTGTAGTGGATAGATTCTCAAAGATGGCACATTTTATTCCTTGTTCAAAAACTAGTGATGCAACTCTTATTGCAAATCTGTTTTTCAACGAAGTAGTAAGACTTCATGGCCTTCCTATGAGTATAGTTTCTGACAAAGATACTAAGTTTGTTGGACATTTCTGGAGGACTTTATGGAAGAAATTGGGGACAAACCTTAACTTTAGTTCAACTTACCATCCTCAGACTGATGGGCAAACTGAAGTTACAAATAGAATCTTGGGTAATATTCTGAGAAGTTTGGTTAGTGGGCATCCTAATCAGTGGGATTTAACTTTACCACAGGCTGAGTTTGCTTATAATGATTCACCTAATAGAAGTACAGGTTTGAGTCCTTTTAAAATTGTTTATGGAACAAATCCTAGAGGAGTGTTTGAACTCAGAAACTTGGGAATGATGGAGAAAAGAAGTGCAAATGCAGAGGATTTTGCTTCGGACATGCAAAGGTTGCATGAACAGGTTAAAGAACAATTGTAGGAGAACAATCTTAAGTATAAACAAAGGGCAGATCTGAAGAGAAGAGAAGTGCATTTTGAAGAAGGTGATATAGTATTAGCATATCTAAAAAAGGAAAGGTTTCCTAGAGACACTTATAATAAATTGAAATTGAAGAAAATTGGGCCTTGTAAAATCTTGAGAATTTTTTTAGCAAATGCTTATGAAATTGAACTTCTAGATGATATAGGAATATCACCTATCTTTAATGTTGCAGATTTGTACCCTTATAGAGAGGCTGAAGCAGAAACTTCATCAATAAATGGTCTAGATACTGGATAGAGAGTTAAATGGCAGAAACAATTTCCTACTGTGCCAAAGATGGAAATGGAGAGAATTTTGGACACTAGAGTGTTGAAGAAAACCAAAGGATAGGAGTACTATGAATACCTGATCAAGTGGAAGAATTAGCCACTTGAAGATGCTACTTGGGTGACTGCTACACTCATACAGAAAAGTGGCAGTATTGTAGAAGAACTCATGAACAATAATTCATGAATTTTTCTGACCTGAGGAATCTGATGCAGGAGCATAGACTAAATTTAAAAGCCTATCATTGGCTGTTGCAAGTCAAAGTAAATTATCTACTAAGGAGAGTGAGTTCTCTTAAATTTGTTTTATTGTATTTTAGATAAGATTGCATAAATTTGTTAAGGATCTCGAATCCTGAAAAATGTAACAGTTGTAGACTAATAAGGATTGTAGCAGAGATACTAGGATCTAGATTGAATTCGATCCAGGTTTAGTGGATCTGAGAAACTAAATAAAATTCTATTTAATGAAGTTGTAAACCTCAAGAGTAGGGGGGGCAGGGGGTTAGTAGAGAGACAAACAGAGGGAAAATTGCAGAGATTCATTAAGGAAATAAAGCTTCGTTTTATTTATATTTTCTGAATAAAGAAAACTTTGCGTAAACTTGTTTACTGTATATGATTCGGAAGAAGGTATTCTAATCAAACTACCAGAAGGAATATGTTTTCCAGAATTGGAGACGTCTGGAATCTTTGTGTTTAAATTTGTTTTCCGTGCGTAATCAAAAGCAAAGAATTTATATCAAGCTACCCAGGAAGAATTGATTTGCATATATTTGGAGACGCCCTTTGTAAATCCGTGAGTTATTACAGGTCCTTTTGTATTTGCATTGAATTTACACTTGATCTATGAACTTGTAATTATAGTCTCTGTCGAAAGTAGTTTTATACAGTTCAGTTAAAACGAATGCAAGTTATAGTTGATCCATAGCTCATGTACGTTTCAGAGAAGTTTTAAGTGTATGGTGAAACCTTTAGAGCTAGTTTCCATAAAGGGGTTTATAATCATGTTTAATAAAATGTCCAAACATGTTGTACGTTCCATTTGAAGTTTTTGGTTATCTTTTTTGTGGAACCACAAATTTTAGTGACAGTTTGCCAGGGTTAGATAGACCTGCAATTTTACTTTCATTGTCACCCCTGCACCACTCTAATACAAGAGCAGAACTTCTAGGAGCATGGGCATTGCTTACCTTGGCAAATAGGTTGTCCTTACAATCGTTACATATTATAGGTGATTCCAAGATCATTATAGACTGGATGTGAGGTAAAGTCCGACTATAGGTTATCTCATTAGATTGTTAAAAGGACAGAGTTATTGCATTAATATCTTCCTTCCAAAAAATCACCTTCAATCATGTATACAGAGAAGGAAATCGAGAAGCGGATATCCTTCCAAAGTTGGCGCTCATCAAAACCCCAGGGAAGCTCAATTTCTATCAATGCATTGAGAAGCATGAAGGGCCTCACCTCTTCTTAGACCTTTACTAGTTTTTCTATTGTTATAATGTTTTGCGATGCTATCATTTTCTCTGGGACGTGACCAGAGTATTTGGGCACTTTGTTTTTTCTTATTTTAGGAGGGTGAGCTAGTCTATCGACATTTCTCCTGGATGAAATCTACGTTGCATCTCTTTCTGTGGCTCTACTCTCCCCCGGAGATGAGATCATGGATACTGGGAACTGAATGAATTCGCTAATTGGACCTGAGAAATTTTGTTTTGTAATGACTTATGGTTGATGAACAATTTATATTCCATTACTAATATAAAGTGAAAGTTTGAAGAAAAAAATACATGGAAAAGGATATTGGACTAGAACACTCCAATGTAATTAAATAGAATGAATGTAATGTAAAAGTCATGTAATAAATAAAAAGTTAGATATAAGTTAATTAAATAAGAAAATTAAGTCGTGCCTATCTTCCGAATGAAATAAAATGCAATTAATATTTTATATGAGCTGATTTTTAATTATATATATATTTTTTTATGCTTAAGAATTTAAAAGTATATCAAAACCCATGAGCCTTTTGCATCTTGGAGTGAGTTGTCATTCAAAAAGTTTATGTTTCTATTGGAGAGAAAAACAAAGAGGACTGAATTAAGGATTTGAAAGGAAAGATAATCATTTTTATTTTTAGGAAGTCTCACATATAGATCACAAACTCATATGTTTACATGCAACAAGAAAAGGGAAACTATAAAGATATTTGTTTTGAATTTTCTAAGAAAAGGGAAACTATAAAGATATTTGTTTTGAATTTTCTAAGTTATAAAATCAATGACCATTTTTTTTTATTCCTTGAAAGGAAAGATTATAAAGATAGAGATTTTTCTTTTTTTTTTAATAATTTGTTTCCTATTAAGAGAAAAGGGGTTGAAATAAAAAAATATTTTATAATTTTTTTTTTTCTAAACAGATGACACTGATTGTATAGGGAACTAAATGAAACACACACATGAATATATCAGAGAGCATAGTAATACAATGAAAACTCAACTTTTACTAATGAATAAAATAACAAAATACTATAGAACACAAACTGGCTAGAATGGTGGTAGCTTATCTTTGAAGAGGGAGAGAGAGATATATATCAATTACGCTCATTTGCAAAAAGATAATACAAGAGGTCAAAAGGATGGCCTTTTAACATAAAACAAGAATCCTAAAGGTCCAAAAACCTAAACCTACGAGGTGAGGCGCCAAAAAGGCGTTTTTGGGCTCGAGGTGGTTAGTTTGTACACCAACTTCCTAGGGGCACAACTTTCACATACAATCTTTAGTTGGTACACATAGTAGCTTGTTGGAAAGCTCTAAGTAAGGAATACAATATTGTATCATAGCCTGGATATTTGAAAAAGAAATTGAGGCCCTAAAATTTCCCTAGAAATATCGTGCAAGGCCTCAAAACGACCCCAAAAGTTTGGGACCCCAAAAATCCTAAAAAATCATAATAAAATTACGAAGATGGAGAATCATGTTGAGTAAATGGAAGAGGTGGGTGGCCATTGATATCCACTTAGATTAATCCTCCCCCCTTAGGAAGTGATGGTCCCCATTGCATCAAGTTCCCACAATAGATGGGGAAACTTTCATTGAATCTGAATCTTGGTAAGCCATTTTCCTTGCTGAAGAAATTGTCCTGCTTTAACAAGCCGATAGATTTGTATGTTTTGTTGGTGGGTGCCCTTTGTATTGGTTTCCATGATGTGATCCACTATATCTTTCTCAAGGAAATTGGGATTGAGTTCTGTAGGGGCCAATTGCTCAACCACCTCCAAGGTGTCCAACAGGGGTGACAAATAGGGTTGAAGTAGCTCCACATTAAATAGTGGGTGTAAGCCAAGGAAAGGAGTAACACTCAATTTGAAAGCATTTCACCAACATACATTGTCACTAAATTGAAATTTATATGGATCTTGATGTCGATCATGTCGCTGCTTGTAGTTGGCATTGGCCTTCTACAAGATATCATGAACTTGCTGTTGGAGGTGCCAAATCCATTCAACAAATTTAGATGCTCTATCTTCCTCAGTCTAAGCATGGGAGGACTCCATTGGTGAAGATGGAATAGGAAGAGTTACATCAATGGGGGCCAATGGTTGGGAACCCAAGCAAACCTAAAAAGGGCTATGGCCAATAGTGTTGTGGAGGGATTTGTTATAACTATGTTCAACATATGGAAGGCTCTCATCCCATATATGTGGATTCCTGGAATTGTACAAGTGCATGATATGCATAATCATCATGTTGAACACTTCCATTTTCCCATATATTTGGGCATGAAAGGAAGTTGATTTGGACAACTTGGTGTCCATATGAGACCATAGGATGGACTAGAAAGAACTGAGGAACATGTTGTCCCTATATAAAATAATGGTTCGTGGAAGCCCAAAATGAACCCAAACATGCTTAAGGAAAATCTTAGCAATGGCCTCGACTTTGATACTCTTTTTACATGGTACCAAAATGACCATCTTAGAGAACCGATCAACAACCACAAAGACACAATCATGACCATGTTTGATGGAGGGAAAACTTGACATATAATCCATGGAGACTGACTCCTAGGGATTTTCTGGGGTAAGGAGAGGAGTGTACATCTCTTGCTTCTTAATGGTTAGTTTAGCGAAGGTAGAAACAATGCACGACCTGATATACTGGTTGACGTCCTATCAAAGATTTGATCAATAGAAATACTTATGAGGTAATGCTACTATATTTTCCACGGCGAAGTTCCTTTCCACCCAATTGTAATGTACCTCCCAAATTAGATTTTTACTCTTGCTTGAATGAACAAAAAGATGGCCCAAATAGCAAAAGAGTGCATCCTAGAGGTGGAAGTCCGAGACTTGTTTTCCCGCACTCAGTGTTTGAGAAGTAGCAACGAATTCATAGTCATTGTTGTAAAATTGTGGCCACTCGAAGGTCTTTTGCTCGCATGAGTTAAGAATTGTGATTTTTTCCACAATCGAGGGCCGGCTAAGGGAATATGCAACATGGTTGGAGCTGCCCTTCTTGTACTTAATGTTGAAGTGGAATTATTGCAGGTATGTGGACCACTTCTAATGGCGGTCATTCTGCAACTTTCCTTGTGTCTACAAGAATTGCAGAGGCTTGTGATTAGTGTGGATGATCATTTCCTTTCTTAGAATATAATGCTTCTACTATCAACATGCTTGCACAATGGAGTACATCTCCTTGTCATAGGTGGGATATCTATGAACAATATTAGATAGTGTCTCACCATAATAGGTCACCATATGTCCCTACTGAGTGAGGATTGCACCGATAACATAGTCAGAGGCATTTATCTCAATCTCAAATACTTGTTGTTGGTATGGAAACGTGAGGATTTGTGTAGAGCAAAGGAAGTGTTTCATATCCTAGAATTCTTTCTATTGTGATTCAAACCACAAAAACTTATCTTTAGCTCCACCTTTGGTCACTTGACTTAGGAGCCAAGCGATATGAGAGAACCCCAACACGAACCTATGGTAGAAGTTGGTGAGGCCCAAGAAGCTATAAAGCTCTGTCAGACAATTGGCTTAGGTTGATGGACAGTTGGTATGAATTGTTGGTTGCCATTGATGTCAACCATTGGAGAGTGATATTGTAGATTGATATCAACCCTTAGTGATTGATTTCAACCTTTGGAGAAAGTCCGGTAGCAAATTCTGGTAGCACAAAGGTTTGAGTAATGGACCCAAGGTTGCTTCATGTATAATGGTATGAGTTTTAATATATTTGAAGGTAAGACTATTCTATATGGATAGTACATATCATTCCATTTCTGATGGTATGTGGAACGTCACATAACTCCTCACGGTTAGAGAGTTATGTCCATGAGAAGTTGGAGAACCCAAGTTTGGGTAATGGACCCAAGTTTGTGTGATGGATAATGGTATGAGTTTTGATATATTTGCAGGAAATACTATTATATATGGATAGTACATGTCATGCCATTTCAATTGGTATGTGGAGCATCAAATAACTTGATCCAGGTGGATATCGGTGGCCACCCACCTTTTCCGACTGGCTCAAAACAGTTTTCTGGCAATTTCGGCAATTTACTATTTTTAGCAGGTTTTAACTTCCGGGGCCATTTTGAGGGCCTAAATGTAGGTTTTTAGAGATAGAGGTTATCAATGATAATTGAAGACATGATTGAGCCCCAAAAATGAATCTCCTAGACGATACCTTTCCAACGAGCTATCATACGCCTAAAACGAAGATCGTATGCAAAAGTTACGACCCTGGGAAGTTGATGTACTAACTTACCCAAATGGGGCCCACAAGAATTTTGGTGCTCCATCTCCTAGGGTTAGGTTTTTGGATGTCTAGGGTTTTTGGCATTCCTTTTTATTGTAAAAAGGCCTTCAGAGCCTCATTGTAATCAAATTCTTACGAATGCGAGTAGCCGTCACATCTCTACTTAGAGATAAGTTGCCACCATTCTAGCGAGTCTTTCACTCTGTGTTTTTACAGTCTTTGTACATTTCTTTCATTAATAGAAATCGTGTATTACTGTATCTCCATGTTTATGGTTGAATCTCTGATATATTTTTGTTATATTATTGGATATACACGATATCTCTGTGCATTTCTTTATTATATCTCTTCTCTCATTTTGTGCCGAAAATAATCCGAGTCAGTGGTATCAAAGCAGGCTGCTCTTGATCATTTTTTTTAGTGCAAGTCCCCAACGAGGTCTGAGTATAGCAAGTTGGGTCTCTAGTTTGTCTCTCTTGAAGACAATCGTTCTCACACACCCAAGAAACCCTCAATGGCGGAAGAAAAGAAAAACGACAGAGCAAACGATCCTATCAATCTGTTGCTTGAGCAAGATCTCACGCGACAGAGGGATGAAATGATGGAGAATTTTACCCACATCCTTCAACACCTGCCGATAACAGTAGACGCAACTTCATCAAGCGACCACTTTGGAGGCACCTCGCCATTCAAGGTACAAGTTAATTTTGATATTCATGTATTTGAAGGACATATAGATGCAGAAGCCCTAGAAAAATGGTTAACTCTGCTAGAAGGTTATTTCTTTGTTCACAATTTTTTCGACAAAGAAAAGATCACCTTCGCACTCCTTAAATATATCCCTCATGTCAAACATTGGTGGGAAACTTACTGGGAGAAAAGTTCCATGGAGGAGTCCGGAATATACGGGGCCGATCCCACTTGGGATTTTTTTGTGGATGCGGTAAAGGAACAGTATTACCCTGTTGGCAACTATGAGGACCAGTACATGAGATGGACCACACTGCGTCAAGAGAGGGGCCAAGCAGTCTCGAAGTTCACCAATACCTTCCATACCTTGCGCACCAAGCTGGGTATCAAAGACTCTAAGCAACATTTGGTTCTGAAATACCGTGGGGCTCTACACAGATACATCTAGACTGAAATGGATTTTCTAGACATCTCATCACTCGGTGCTGCTTATCGATATGCTGTTAAAATCGAGCAGAAATTTAAGCACCAGAACAAACGAGAGTTTGGGTCTACAAATCCACAACAACCGAAGTATGACAAAGACGACCCTAACAAACAATCTCTCGAAAACCATTCCAAGACACAGGAAAAGAAGGGTCACGAGAAGACAAAGAAGGACACCAAAAAATGGTGCGAGTTCCACAAAATCCCCTGGCACAACACCGATGAATGTCGCTCAAAACAATCATTGGTGGCCGAGATCAAATACAAAGAGCCGAACCCTGATTCAGAATCTGATTATGAAAATAATGGTAAAGGATAGATCATTGACGTGGACCCCACTGCTATTGTCACGACTGCATCAATTCAACTAGAAGAACCAACATATCCTGAAGAGGGGGAACTCCTTTTTCATTCATAGATGTGGGTGAAGGGGACCCCGCTGCATTTTATTGTTGATAGCGGAAGCCAGAAGAACCTCATCTTAGCAGAGGTCGTCAAACAATTGGATTGTCGACAACACCACACCCACAACCATATAACATCGGGTGGCTTCACCAAGGACGAGATCTCCGTGTCAGCCAACAATGTTGATTGTCATACGGCATCCAACCCTTCAAGGATGAGGTATTATGTGATGTTTCCCCACTGGATGTCTGTGATGTTCTCTTGAGCCAACCATATATGTGGAAGCGCCATGCTGTTTATGAGTCTCGACCCCGCAGTGTCATTGTTTCTCTGGGGGGTCATCTCTACAGAATACCAGAGGTAGTTCCAACTACCGTTCCACCTAAAAAGTGCCGCAAGGTAGTATCTCATACTGCAAAATTTACCTTCTTCATAATTTGTTCAAAAGGGGAACAGAAGGACACTGCAACCACTACAACCTCGCCCCCTGCACCTTCTATCCAACAGAAGCAGGTCGACAAGATTGCAACAAAGCACACAGATTCCTTCTGCACACCATCCTCTCATGTACCTCAACTTTTTGAACAACCTCAACTTCAACAGGTTCATGACAGACTTCCACAAACCAAGCAGCGCGATGTCTCCAACAATACAAGTAGCTCACCAAGATGCAGATCCAGTAAACACTTTTCCCTCTCCCCCGAGAACTCAATGCAATGGAGACCATTACTTCCTAAGGAGGGAGGATTGATCCAAGTGGATATTGGTGGCCACCCACCTTTTCCGACTAGCAAAAAATAGTTTTCTGACAATTTTGACAATCTACTATTTTTAGTAGGTTTTAACTTTCGGGGCCATTTTGAGGGCCTAAATGAAGGTTTTTAGAGATCGAGGTTCTCAATGATATCCAAAGGCATGATTGAGCCCACAAAATGAATCTTCTTGACGATACCTTTCCAACGAGCTATCATATGCCTAAACCAAAGATCATATGCAAAAGTTACGACCTCGGGAAGTTGATGTACTAACTTACCCAAATAGGGTCCACGTGACTTTTGGCGCTCGATCTCCTAGGGTTAGGTTTTTGGATGTCTAGGGTTTTTGGCATTCCTGTTTATTGTAAAAAGGCCTTCAGAGCCTCATTGTAATCATCTTCTTGCGAATGCGAGTAGCCGTCACATCTCTTCTCAGAGATAAGCTTCCACCATTATAACGAGTCTTTCACTCTATATTTTTATAGTCTCTGTACATTTCTTTCATTAATAGAAATCATGTATTACTATATCTCCATGTTTATGGTTGCATCTCTGATATATTTTTGTTATAATATTGGATATACGCGATATCTTTGTGCATTTCTTTATTATATCTCCCCTCTCATTTCGTGCCAAAAATAATCTGTATCATAACTCCTCACGGTTAGAGAGTTATGACCATGTGAAGTTGGAGAACCCTCATGAGTCATCTAGAAGCCCCAAAAGGTCAAAGTAGTCAAAGTGGTTTAATAGATTTTAGAAGGTAATAATAAAGTGAAGTGATGAGTGTAATATAAGTCAAATTGAATACAAAATAAATTATTTAAATAATAAAGTTAATGGAGAAATTAGAAGTGGGTTAACCCTAAAATAAGGAAAGTGGGTTAAGATGGTTTAAAGGTAACCCCTTGAGGAAGCTACATGAAAGTATAAATAAGAGGCAAGGCTCTCTCATTTTAATCACACTTGAGCATATTGAATATCTACAGGTGACTAAGGTAACCAAAGGATATCTAAGCTGAATTTAAGAGGGAAGGTGAAGTAAAGAAGGCCTAAATTCAAGGAAGAATAAATTCTTTTGATGATACTTTCTAAGGTATGTTATTTACAGGTCATCTCACCATTTTCACAATAACGTTTTTTCTAGAATGACTCAGACCATGAAATTGGGAGGCCATTGAGTAAAAATATCAAAGTAGTTGTGATACCAATTTTAGCTTGTGGATCATTGTATTTTTGGAGTTACACGCTGTGGAAAATAGGGTTTGTTGCTAGTCCCAAAACTAGTCTAAAACAGGTGTTTCGGGAAAAAACGTCATAACTTCTTCATAACAGATCCAAATTCAGTAAGACAAAATGTATTGGTTATAGTACAGTCTGTATAATTTTGTGTACAATTTTTAGATCTATACAACAAATATTCTGTGTGGGGCACGCTCTACAAGTTCACTCTCTATAATAAGCCATAATTCAACAAGGTATGCCATTTTTGCTATAACTCCTTTTTTGAGAGGTTCCAAGTAGTAAAATTTGGAGGAATTGCATAAAATAAATTGAAGAACATTGTGTACCATTTTTATATCTTTATTCATTACAGGTACATAGTTATGATTATTTCAAGTTAGGGTTGTTGACTAATCCAAAATTAGTCATGTGAGACTAAAGTAAAGTTTGATGAAAATGCTAGTCTCTTGTTGTTAAAGTTAATGAAGGTTTGCAGGTATGTGATGTTATACAATAGGTCTATTACAGAGTTACAAATCAGATTTGGATGATGAAATTGATGAGGAATTTTGGTTGAGGTATATGTTGGGTACATGGTTGAGACAAGTAATTGATGGGTTGGCACATACATGAGGTGTATAGTTGATGATGTTGGTACATCTTGACGAGTCATAGTTGAGGAGTAGTTGATACATGATTGGTACATACTTGGTACATGGTTGGAGGCACTTGTTAGTAGTATTGTTGATACATGGTTTATAGATGATGTAGCATACTTGTATTGGTATATTATTAGAAGCACATATTGATCTTGGTGATGATTATGAATTGTTGTGTTATCCTTGGTTGATGCACATATTTGAGAGTTGTCTTGGTGATTGATCTTGGTGAGTAGATCTGATTTGGTTGATAAGATTGATGAGACAGGTTGTTGTAATAGGTTGTTTGGACAGGTTGTTGTGACATGTTATTTTTATAGGTTTGGTGCATGGTTGATGCACTTGTTCATGGTACAAGTTTGGTGCATGGTTGATGCACTTGTTTATGGTATTGGTTGATTACAGGTTGTTTGGTACAGGTTGGTGCAAGGTTGATGCACTTTTTTATGGTACATGTGTAAATTCTAACCTTGTACAATATCTACTGCAAACTGATATTCATAAAAGAACAGAAAAGATACAATGGCAAATACAAACATTACATAGAGATTTTTCACCTGGAAACCCAAACCGGGAAAACTAACATATATTATATTGATACATTGTTTTACACTGTTTACAATAAAATATACATATAGGAGCCAACGACATCCAAAACCCTAACCCAATGACCTGGATTAGTCCAAAACCCTAATTCCTTAATCGGAAATAGAAAACCATCGGCAAAAAACCATGTGCCGAAAAACCACCTAATATCACGTGGTCTCGGAAATATGTCGTCCCGGAAATATGTCGGCCCGGCGAAAATATGTCGGCCCGAAACCGGCGAAAATATGTCGGCCCAAAATTTTTTTTCGGGGCCGCTGCCCCCAAACCCCTGCGCGGGGGGCTCCGCCCCCCTGCACCCCCCGAGGGGGGGCCTAGCGCCCCCCCCTCCAAAGAATATAACACATACCCAACATTCTCCCACTTGTTGTTTTCTTTGCACACAGGGGGTTACAGGGTTACATAGTCAACAATCCAGGGCAACGATGCCCATGGATCCTCTACACCAA
Organism: Picea engelmannii; assembly: GCA_009831015.1. Classification (NCBI taxonomy): domain Eukaryota; kingdom Viridiplantae; phylum Streptophyta; class Pinopsida; order Pinales; family Pinaceae; genus Picea; species Picea engelmannii. Next base: position 228,149 of record ML794068.1, read on the forward strand.
GAGAACTTCTCAGTGCTCATAGATTTTGTTAATGAATCTGCAACATTCTTCAAAGTGTCCACCTTCATCAGTGATACTTTCTTTTCTTCAATCATGTCTCTCACAAAGTGATATTGAAC
>ML794068.1:231097-250494 GCA_009831015.1 Picea engelmannii
CCATCTTGAGCTTCCACAACTCAAAGCTTTTCCCATTAAACTTCTCGATCTCCATCTTTGAATTGCTTGCCATTTCTTTTTACCTGAAAAACAATACCGCAGATCTCCCACTGTAACAAGGCTTATCATAGTCCCGAGCCAAACCCTTGACAACAAAGGCGTCCCCCTGAAGCCAATAAAGCTCTGATACCAAATGTAAATTCTAACCTTGTACAATATCTACTGCAAACTGATATTCAGAAAATAACAGAAAAGATACAATGGCAAATACAAACATTACACAGATATTTTTCACCTGGAAACCCAAACCGGGAAAACCAACATATATTATATTGATACATTGTTTTACACTGTTTACAATACAATATACATATAGGAGCTAGCGGCATCCAAAACCCTAACCCAATGACCCGGATTAGTCCAAAAACCTAATTCCTTAACTGGAAATAAAAAACCATCGGCAAAAAACCATGTGCCGAAAAACCACCTAATATCACGTGGTCCCGGAAATATGTCGGCCCAAATTTTTTTTTTCGGGGGCGCTGCCCCTAAACCCCCATGCGGGGGCCTCCGCCCCCCTGCACCCCCTGAGGGGGCGCCTAGCAGCCCCCCTTCTAACCCCCCTGCGCGCCCGACGCAGGCACTCAGACACTACTACTCGTGCAAAGAATATAACACATACCCAACAACATGTTGATTACCGGTTGAGGTACATGTTGATGCATGGTTCAGGTTATTGGTAGAGGTTGTTTGGTGTAGGTTGATTGGTACAGGTTTACAACAATATATCTCACAGTGATAGTGTGACAGTGGTTCCATCATTCTACTTCTACGTCAGGGCGGTTGGATGGGGCAATGACATGTGGTTGTAGCCACCTTTTGGTTGTATCCAAAGAACATAGGGGGTCGTAGCCTTCTTCTGGTTGTAGCCAGAGAATTGGGAGTTGGAGCTTCCCTCAGGTTGTAGCTTGATAAATTAGGGGGTTGGAGCCTCCTTCCAGTTGCAGCTGGAAAACAAAAGAAGTTGGTGCTTCCAATGAATTTAATTCTTAAATACATATAAGAAAAAACATTATGTGGTTTTTTCCCGCTTTGGTTTTCCACATAAAAACACTGGTGTATTGTATATGTGTATGATTGCTCATTTGTTCATTTTTTATTTACTCTGCAACTATTGGATGATAATGCTACATTGATATAACACTTGCATATTGTGGTTAAAAAAGATTGAATTTCTCTATTACTGATTCACCCCTCTTCTCAGTAATCCAACAATGGTATAAGAGAAGGTTCCTTCAGGAAATAATTTAACCACTAGAAGGATATCATGGATTATTCTGAGAATGGAGTACCACTGTTTAATGGTCAGAATGGTTTAAAGTATGAGATGTGGAGCATAAGGACGGAAGTATTTTTACAGGCACATGGGCATTATATTTGACTATCATTCGTTACCAGATATGATAGTTCATAAAGGTAAAAGACTGCAGCCAAGAAGGAATTGAAGAAGAATATCAAAATAGAAATGGATTTCATCTCGGAAGGATTACCTAATCTAGTTAGAGAAAAGGTTGGTAAATGTTCATCAACCAAAGAACTTTGGGATAAGTTACATGAAATATATTCTTCACCCATCACAGATTCAAAAAATGCCAAATAAGATGCAAGTACATATCAAGAAGAAATATGTTCACCATGTCAAACAGATTCAGAATATGAAGAGTACATAATCAACAGAGGTATGCTGTTTTTCTTTAATTGTGAAAAACATGAACATCTTGAAATAGAACGCCATGAAGAAAATGAGACATAAAAACAAATTGAAAAAGAAGACAATTATGAGGCATAATTGATTAGTGCTTTAGATGAACTAAGAGAAGAAAACAAGTCACTCAAGAAAGAATTGATGAAACAAAAGGAATGCGTTCACATTTTTGAAGAATCCCAACAGGTCATTGAGAACTTAAGAATTCAACTAGAAGAAGCCAGAAAGAGCGAAGAAAATCTTGGATATCAAAAGAAGTGTTTGGAAGCCAACATAGCAACACAGAAGGAAGAAGCAAAAATGAGAGAGAAGATATTGACATATCATATTAAGGAAATAACTAATGATCTAAACCAACTTGAGACAATGTTTGGTCAAGAAGAGAAAGTACTTGAAGAAGAAATAATCACATTAAAAATTCAGTTTGAAGAAGCGAAGAGAACAAAAGAAGTCATGAAGTCTCAGATATTAAAGAAAGAAGAAGAGGTTGAGAGGCTTGAAGAAGAAGTTGTCACATTGAGAAGTAAAATCGTCAAGCTCAACAAGAACGTTGAAGAGACATAAACATCCACATTAGTTATAGAGAATGAAGAGAAGCACTCTAGGTTGCTAGAAAAGTAGAACGAAGAAAATAGAAAGAGTTATGCAGAAGTACTCAAAGAAAGGAATCATGGTCAACCAAAATCTAAGAAAACTATTGAAGATACATCTTCAAGAAGACCATCCATGTTCAAGCCACAAATAAGTTTCAATCATGATCATGATCAATCAAGGAAGAGTTTTAGAAGGACTACACCACAAAGAAGATCATTCACTCCTAGTTATGCAAATTTATTTTATGGTCATTGTTTTTATTGTACTAATTTTGGACATAAAATTGTAGATTGCAGGGATTATAAAAATGTTCAAGCAAAAAATGCCTAAGTGGCCCCACATAACATTGAATGTTACAAATATCATAACTATGGACACATAGCTAATGATTGTAGAAGCATGATCGATACTTCCATGAAAGAGAACACTGATATCAGATATAAGAAACTATGGATAAGAAAACACGAAGAACAGGTGAACAAAGAACAAGTCCCAGAGATCACAAGATTGGAAATAAAACAAGATGAATAAAATTCTACAGAGAAAAAGAAAGATGCCAAATACAAAAAGGTTTGGAAAATAACTAAAAGAAAAGAAGGACAAGTAAATAAAGAATAGGTTCAAGAGATTATACTTTCAGGCATTGTAGTGAAAGATGAATCCACAAACAAAAAGAAATAAGTCAGAGCTCAGAGAGATGATGAATCTACCAATGAAGATGATGATGAATACATATTAGATCAGGAATTGTTCTGAGCCATCCGACTTAGAGACTCCCAGGTAATATGAATATTAGACAAGGGAGTCTATTTGATAGTTGTGACAGACCAAAGAAACATCCTTCGAGAAACTTGCAGAGTTTTAGAAGACAGATCCAGAGCAGTCAATTAGTAGAAGTACAGTTTGATAGATTAATAAAGACTTCATGATAGTATAGTGATAAATGGGTGAACATTATGGACAGTTGCACAAGTAGAGTCTTGGACAGTATGGACAGAGATGGATTCGTAAGAACACTTAGCAAGTTTGGACAGATATATGATAGTGGACAAGACCATGGATTCATAGTTTGGTTCAGAGAATGGTTCAGAGACAAAGGAACATTATCATAATGGATGATAATTACACATGAAATGGCTCGAATAATGCTAATGGATTCCAAATTGATAGATGTTTTTGGACATATGCAGTGCATACAACAATTCACATTCAAAACAGAGTAATGCTCAGAAACAACAATGACAAAACTCCCTACGAACTATGGAAAGGAAGCACATAAAACAACCTCTACATCAAGGTAACTCAAGGTAGTATTTTATTAATTGAAATTTATGTTGATGATATTGTTTTTGGAAGTACTAATGACAGGTTAAGCCATACATTTGCAAAGGATATGCAAAATGAATTTAAAATTTCATTACTTGGAGAACTATCCTTCTTTCTGGGTCTTTAGATATGTCAAAAGCAACCAAGGAATTTTTATTTCTCAAACTAAGAATATCAGAGAAATGCTAAAGAGGTTCAGAATGGAAGATTGCGAACTAGTTACCACTCCTATGCAAACCAGTTGCAATTTGAGCAAATATGATGATTCAAAGTCTACAGATCAGAGGCAATACAATTCAATGATTGGTAGCTTACTATATGTGACAACATCCAGACAAGATGTAATGCAGGCAGTTGGATAGGTGGCATGATTTCAAGCAGCACCAAAAGAATCACATGTATTAGCAGTAAAGAGGATTTTCAGATATCTCAAAGGAACATAAGAGTTTGGATTATGGTATCCAAAAGGAAAGGATCTATCACTTATTGACTACACAGATGCAGATTGGGAAGGTTTCATTGATGACCGACAAAGAACTAGTGGATCAACGTTCTACTTGGGTGAGTGTTTAGTATCATGGCTAAGAAACAAACAATCATCCATATCCTTATCTATAACCGATGCAGAGTATATTGCAGCAAAAACATGTTGTACATAGGTTCTATGGATGAAACAAACTTTGACAGATATATAGGTTGAGTATGATGAGCCCATTCCAATCTATTGTGATAATACAATCACCATCAGTATCTCAAATAACCCGGTGATGTACTCTAAGATGAAGCACATTCCAATCAAGCATCACTTTCTATGGGAACAAGTTGCAGAGAATAACATCAAAGTTGAATATGTGGGCACAAAAGAACAAGTGGTAGACATCTTTAAAAAATTGTTTCCACGGGAATCCTTTGAGTATCTTCGCCAAAGACTAGGAGTAATTTCTACTCCAAAATGAATGCTTTTGAATGCTTATCTTATATGTCTTAGATGTACACGAGGAAGCACCGTAAATAGGAAAATTTAGGTTGGGAGATCCATTTCAGGAAGAGTTCTGTTAGGGGGGAGCAGCCCTGGATGGAAATATACCTTTTCCATTGATGACAAAGGGGGAGAGATTTATCAGATGAAAAGGTAAATGCTTGGAGAGAGAGCATAGAGGAATGTTTCCAAGGGGAGCGTTTGTCATAAGGGGAGAATGAGCGATATGACTTCAGAGTGATACCCTTTGTCAAAGGGGGAGATATTATTCATATGAAGGGAGAGAGAGTAATCAAAGGCTTATAAACACAAAGAAAAATCAAAGACATGTAGATAGGGGGAGTATCCCCAAGGAGAGTTCAGTCAAAGGGAGCAGCCCCAAAGGAAGAAACCCTTTTCCATTTATGTCAAATGGGGAGAGATAGAAACATTGATGAGGAGTATAAACATGAGTGTTATCATGACTAAGTGTTTCCATCAATGTTGGTGTTGCCATCAATGCCAAAGGGGGAGATTGTCAGACAATTGGCTTAGGTCGATGGAAAATTGGTATTGATTGTTGGTTTTCATTGATTTCAACCATTGGAGACTGATATTGTAGATTGATTTCAACCCTTAGTGATTGATGTCAACCCTTGGAGAAAGTCCGGTAGTGAATTTCGGTAGCACAAAGGTTTGAGTAATGGACCCAAGATTGTTTAATGTATAATGGTATGAGTTTTAATATATTTGAAGGTAATACTATTCTAGATGGATAATAAATGTCATTCCATTTCTGGTGGTATGTTGAACGTCACATAACTCCTCACAGTTAGATAGTTATGGCCATGAGAAGTTGGAGAACTCAGGTTTGGGTAATGGACCCAAGTTTGTCTGATGGATAATGGTATGATTTTTAATATATTTCCAGGAAAGACTATTCTATATGGAAAGAACATGTCATTCCATTTCCAGGGGTATGTGGAACGTCACATAACTCCTCACGGTTAAAGAGTTATGGCCATGTGAAGTTGGAGAACCATCACGAGTCATCTAGAAGCCCCAAAAGGTCAAAGTAGTCAAAGTGGTTTAAGAGATTTTAGAAGGTAAATAATAAAGTCATGTGATGAGTGTACTATAAGTCAAAGTGAATACAAAAGAAATTATTTAAATAAAAAAGTTAATGGAGAAATTAGAAGTGGGTTAACCCTAAAATAAGGAAAGTGGGTTAAGATGGTTAAAATGTAACCCCCTGAGGAAGCTACATGAAAGTATAAATAAGAGGCAAGACTCTCTCATTTTAATCAAACTTCAGCATATTGAATATCTACAGGTGACTGAGGTAATCAAATGATATCTAAGCTGAATTTCAGAGGGAAGGTGAAGTAAAGAAGGCCGAAATTCAAGGAAGGAAAAATTCTTTTGATGATGCTTTCTAAGGTATGTTATTTATAGGTCATCTCACCATTTTCGCAATAACATTTTTTATAGAATGATTCAAAAAGTGAAATTGGGAGGCCATTGAGGAAACATATCCAAATAGATGTGATATCAATTTTATCTTGTGGGTCATTGTATTTTTGGATTTACACGCCATGGAAAATAAGGTTTGTGGCTAGTCCTGAAACTAGTCTAAAACATGTGTTTCAGGTAAAAATGTCATAAATTATTCATAACAGATCCAAATTCAGTAAGAAAAAATGTATTGCTTATAGTACAGTCTGTAGTATTCTGTGTACAATTTTCATATCCATACAACAAATATTCCGTGCGGGGCACACTTTACAAGTTCGCTCTCTAGAATAAGCTAGAATTCAACAAGGTATGCCATTTTTGATATAACTCCTTTTTTGAGAGGTTCCAAGTAGTGAAGTCTAGAGGAATTGCATAAAAGACACTTAAGAACATTGTGTACCATTTTAGATCTTTATTCATTACAGGTACATAGTTATGATTATTTCAAGTTAGGGTTGTTGACTAATCCAAAATTAGTCATGTGAGACTAAAGTAATGTTTGATGAAAATGCTAGTCTCTTGTTATTAAAGTTAAAGAAGGTTTGCATGTATGTGATCTTATACACCAGGTCTATTATAGAGTTACAAATCAGATTTGGATGATGAAATTGATGAGGGATTTTGGTTGAGGTACATGTTGGGTACATGGTTGAGACAAGTAGTTGATGAGTTGGCACATACATGAGGTGTATAGTTGATGATGTTGGTACATATTGAAAAGTCATAGTTGATGAGTAGTTGATACATGATTGGTACATACTTGGTACATGGACTTGTTAATAGTATTTTTGACACAAGGTTTATGGATGATGTAGCATACTTGTATTGGTATATTATTAGAAGCATATATTGATCTTGGTGATGATTATGAGTTGTTGTGTTATGCTTGGTTGATGCACATATTTGAGAGTTGTCTTGGTGAATGATCTTGGTGAGTAGATCTGATTTGGTTGATAAGATTGATGAGACAGGTTGTTGTGATAGGTTGTTTGGATAGGTTATTGTGACATGTTATTTGTACAAGTTTGGTGCATGGTTGATGCACGTGTTCATGGTACAGGTTTGGTGCATGGTTGATGCACCTGTTCATCGTACAAGTTGAGGTACAGGTTGATGCATGGTTGATTCACTTGTTTATGTTACATGTTGATTACAAGTTGTTTGGTATAGGTTGGTGCATGGTTGATGTAGTTTTTTATGGTACAAGTTGATTACAGGTTGAGGTACAAGTTGATGCATGGTTCAGGTTATTGGTGTAGGTTTTTTGGTCCAGGTTGATTGGTACAGGTTTAAAATAGTATATATCATAGTGATAGTGTGACAATGGTTCCATCATTCTACTTCTACGTCAGGGCGGTTGGATGGGGCAAGGACAGGTGGTTGTATCCACCTTCTGGTTGTAGTCGGAGAACATAGGGGGTCGTAGCCTCCTTCTGGTTGTAGCCAGAGAATTGGGGAGTTGGATCTTACCTCAAGTTGTAGCCTGAGAAATTAGGGGGTTGGAGCCTACTTCCAGTTGCAGCTGGAAAACAAAGGAAGTTGGTGCTTCCAATGAATGTAATTATTAAATACAATAAGAAAAAAAAATTATGTGGTTTTCTCCCACTTTGGGTTTCCACGTAAAAACACTAGTGTATTGTATATGTGTATGATTTCATTGTTTATTTACTCTGCAACTATTGGATGATAATGCTACATTGATATAACACTTGCATATTGTGGTTAAAAATGATTGAATTGCTTTATTACCGATTCACCCCCCCTCTCAATAATCCAACAAGGTCTGTCATAGTCGTTGGGGATAGCCAATCACGAACGACTTGGATCTTGGTTGGGTTCACATGCACCCCATGTTCATCCATAATGTATCATAAGTATTGAATTCTTTGCATGCCAAATGAACATTTCTCCATATTGGTGTATCACTTGTCTTGTCACAGGGTGCGCAGGACCTACTGAATGTGATGCTAATGTTCTTCCTAGGTTCGATTAAATATGAGGATGTCATCCAAATACACGACCATGAAAGAGTTTGTGAACAACCACACGATATCATCCATCATCCTCATGAGTTGTAGCATTAATGAAGCCAAAAGGCATGACCAACCACTCAACAAGGCCTTGTTTATATTTGAAGGTTGTCTTCCATACATCAGGTTTTTCTATTATAACTTGGTGGTAGTCTGACTTTGGATTAATCTTACTAAAGAACTTGGCACTCTTAATCTGATCTTGAATATCTCTAATCCAGGGGACCGGGTATTGGTTCTTGACAATGATTTTTTTTCCATAGCTTTATAATCATTCTCCAGAAGGGAGCGTCTGTATATTGGACCATTGGGTAAGGGAGAACTAGGTATCAAGTCAATGGTATGTTTTATATAACAGTGCAGAGGCACCCCTATCGGTGAGGCGAAGATATCTCTATATTCCTCTACAACCTTGTCCACATGCATTTGTTGTGTAGAGATATCATGTGTTGAATCTGTGGTGGTCATGGTGACCTTTTGTTCACCTTCTAAAAAAACCATGAAAATCACAAACTTTACGATCTGAGAAATTACCTTTCAAAACTGTTTTGTTGAGATCCATGAAATTGCAGTAGTCAGAACTACCTTTGGTACCCTGTAGGGCTAACCTCCCAAAGTAATAATGACACTACGGGGATAGGACTCATAAACAACATGATGTCTCCACATACACAGTTTTCCTAAAATAATGTCACAAACTTCGAGTGGGGAAACATTGCACAATACCTCATCTTTGAAGGGCTTGATGCCATATAACAAGAAACACTATTGGCTGACGTGAAGGTCTCATCCCTAGCTCAACCAACCGATGGTGTATGGTTGGGAGTGTGATGTTGTAAACATATTCAATGACTTGATGACTGTGGCTAAGATTAGGTTCTTCTAGCTCCCACTATCAACAATGAAATGTAGTGGGGTCCCCTTCACCCAAATCTATGAATGGAAGAGGCACTTCTCCTCCTCAAGCTCCTCTGACTCGTTTGGTTGGATCATTGCAGTTGTGATTGTTACATGTCAAAATTGCTCAGCTGGATAAGTGTCGCATTGTCCCTCTCAATTGTCATAAGTGTCGCATCAACTTTCGCAAGTGTCGCAAGTTGGCCACAAGTATCGCAAAGGATGTTCAGACATACTGCCATGTCAACGACACTAAGGGACTACTTATAACATCTCACATGATTGATATGGAGGAGGAGAACTGGTCTACTGAAGACAAACAACTCTTGACACCTGAAAGGAACCCTGAAACAAAGGTTTTGAGGGGGAGCGCTCCTCTAATTCAACTCCAGAAGAGCTGGTGCTCCCCTATAGTGCTTCAGGGAGCGTTATAACGCCCCTCAGCCCCCTTTGAAGGAGCGCTACTCATCTTGAGAGCGCTGGCGCTTCCCTAAGGCTCACCAGGGAGTGCTACAACGCTCTGATGCCCCTTCTAAGGGAGCGCTGCCTAATCTGAGGCAGTAGTTGGCCCGTTGAGGAGAATAAGGGGAGGATATTTCGAGATTAGGAGGCAGTTGTGCTCGAATTCTTGGTTTCATCAAGAGATCCCTGATCCAAGGAGAAGGTTCCCAACTTGTTCTAAAGATAACTCAAGAGGTTAAGCTCCTCTTAACCTATATAAACAGGTTCTATGATGGTGGAAAGGGGGGGAAGAATTGAATACATGAAACTTATGACCTTGGAGGAAACTCACAGTCAGCCAAAAGAGAGTGATCAGTGAAGCTGCTGTTATCCAGATTATGGAGCTTTCAGGCAAGGGTTAGACGAAGGGGACTTGATAAAGCTGTCGCATTCGCATCTACGATTGTAAGTACTGTTGTCGTTATTCTCATCAATATGACACACTTGGCCTGTTTCTTTCTAGTTTGTGTCTAATGTAACATGAACTTATCACTAGTTGATAGATCTGTTTTCAAGCTAATATCAATAGAGTAGGAAGCGGTTGTATCTTGCTTTGTCCACAGGATCCAGCGAGGAGCAAAGGATCGAAGCGCAACCAGGAGCGTGCAGGGACAAACGTCGATAAAAAGGTACCTCTGTCATCCTTCCTTCTCATGTGTTAGTTTAGATAGATTTGAAAGGAAGCCAGTGTCCATGATAAGCACTTTTCTGTCTAGGGTTAAGGTCAAGCTCTAGAGGTGATCTACCTGTCCGCAGGGAGATTTTCCTACAACAGAAACTGGCGACTCCACTGGGGAGATAGCCTCAAATTGAAACCTCTTGTTTGGATTTTTCTCCTCATTGACCTTGTTCTATCCCTTGATTGTTTCAGACCTGGTTCACTCCTCTTTTGATTATTTTCATGAGCTGATTGGCTCCTTATTTCATCACACTCAGCATACTTGTCGAATTTGAATTTCAAGTTTTGGAATTTTTTGACATTTCTGGGGCTTTTAGACCCTGGCGCCCTTTTCCTAGTGTTAACAGAGCGCCAACGCTCCCCCATACCTTTCCACAGAGCGCTATAACGCTCCTTGCCTTTGGAAACAGAGCGCCAGCCTCTTTTTGGCCAAAAAATCCTCTAGAACTGCCTGCTTCAGGGTTTGCCTCTGTGTCTCTCTTGCTGAGTGATCTAGTGAGTCAATTTTTCTTCCTTTTCAGCCTTGACATCTGTCCTCTTTGAAGAATAAGCACCTTGTTAATTGGATCTTGTAGCCTTCTTCACTATTTTCATTGAGTTTTTCCTGTTGAGTGAAGTTCGAAACCTATGCATTGTTTTTATCTCCTCATCAGCTGAGTAAAAACCCTGGTGAAGCTCATCAAAGGCCTACAAACTTCTTTGTCTTGATTTTGGTCAAGGTCATTGTTCTTCAATTTTTGCTTTTGGGTGTGAAGTTTTCTTTTCTCTTTGATTGTTTCTTCTTCTTTCTCTTTTTCGTTTTGATTGCTACGGAAGGGTGTATTGTTTGTGTGACTTTTTCTTGTGCTAGTTTGGTTTTCATTCATACCAAGAAGATAATTAGCAAAGATAAGCATTGTGTTGTATTGATCATCATCCATACGCAAACAATAAAAGATATCTTTATGATTGATTGAGAATATTAGAAGGCATTTAAAAAGTTTTTGCATTACATCAGGATTTGATTGAGAAAAGAATCGTTTGAGGGCATTCTATAGTTGTGCTTGTTAGTGAAAGAACTCTCTCTCTCCCTTAGCTAGATGTTCATCGAAAGGAAATGATTGCTTATCATGTTTGATGCACTCTTTGGGTCTGAGTCATAATTCCATTTGTTTCACTTCCATGCACCCCTTTGCGTAAAGAACAACCACTAAAATCAACGCTAATTAAAAGTTATCTAGAACTTTTTCTTTTCTAGGGTCCTCCACCAATAGTAGACTAGGCTTAGTACTTTGGATTAGGGCTGCGAGCATAACTCTCCAAAGTTTAAAAAACAAACAGTAGCATCCTGAGTTAGGGAGAGTAAATCCAGTTATCGTATAAGTCTGCCTGGGATCCCCCTCTCACACAGGGGTTACGCACGAGGTTGCATTTAGGTAAGCTACGGGGACTAACCCTCCGTGGTTTAACTGATTGTGGTGGTCGGATCGTATTATGGGGATCACTTTGGGGTAAATCCACAATTACTGCGTGGAAGCCTCTAAGTTGGTTTCGGGCTTGATACCCTGCCCGTACGTTCAGATCAAACTGTCGACTGTTCCCGCCCAGGGGATGACTGCGAATTGGTAACCTTAGTGGCCATAATATTTAGGGTCTTACACAAGGTGACGGTGATGGGAAGTCTCACTATACCTAGAACAGACATTGGTCAAACTCACTCGGGCTCCTTGGAGGGTAAATCCACAATTACTGCGTAGAAGCTTGCACCAAGGCGTAAGTCCGTTAAGCAGGTCGCCATTGTAACTGTTCCACCCTATCCCCGCCCCTTCTGGACTTGATCACACGACGTTGGATTTCATCACCAACTAGTACGGTCATCGAAAGAAGATCCTGTTTGCTTGGTTGTGATTCTTAGATTTTTTAGCGTGTGCTGTTTCTTTTCGCTAGTTGGCCATAGATTTCTTTCGTCGACTCTTCTATGCCAACATCGACCCTCCACGCCGCTCGCGGAGGCTACAGGGACTTCCTCCAGAAAATATGGAAGGAAACACCCCTTTACCCCCTCATTCTACGGAGGAATCTCCTCAACAGAGCGAGGTTCAAAACACTACAACTTCCCAGGAAGAAGTTCCCATCCCTTTGGAGAATTTTCGAATTGTCTCGAAATCTCCAGAAGATTATCGCATTCCGGAGGGATATGAACGACAGATCCTCCACCTGAATTCCGCTGGAGAATTTGTTGTCATAAACCCTTCTAACATTCCTACCGGTTCTCCTCAAAACCCTTTAGTCAATGATCCTTTTTGGACTGCAGACGTTGTTCGGAGTCCACCACGCTTGGTGCGAGATCTCTATGGAACAGGGGAAGGTGCTGATGCATCTTCTTCCTACACCGTACCTCCAGATCATTTTACCGGTGCCACCACTTTTATAGCCACACCACCCGTTGGTCCGAACGTACCGTTCACTAGCCCAAGGTCTACTATTCCCCTCCAGACGGCCCATTCGACATTGACCCCGCACATCCTGACTATCCCTGCCGGTAATGCGGTAGTTAATCAAGCCCCGATTGGTACACCTGTAACACCAAGACCTACACTCCCTTTTGGATTTAGGGCACTGAACGCATCCGCTATCACCACTGCCCAAACCACTACTCAAATTGTACTGGGAAGTTCCATACCTATCCAACAACTCGGAGGGACTGGCCTTGGTGGTCCTAACCCGATCGACAACACTGGTCAATTTTTTACGTCTGGCTCTCAAATCCCGGGAACTCTTCCTCAAACTGGGGGGCATCCTCCCACCAGAGGACAATTTCCATTGGAGGGCACCCTCATGCTGGGGGAAACCTCAAGTCGGAGTCCACCATCAACCACAAGGACAAAATGTGCCCGCCGCACCTAACCCGTGGAGTGTCCCTTTTCAAGGAAACCCACATGCCTCCACAGGGAAAAACGTTCAGACTTCGTAACAACCCCCTCATGGACAAATGTCCAACCCAACATATAATCCACAAAACCCATCCGGTTATCCTCCGCTCACAAACACTTCTCAAAACATCTCAAATCCTATGTACCTTGGTCAAAACCAACCTCACATGAGAGGGCCCACGAGTTATAATTATCCACATAACCTGGTATTGGGCCCCACTGGTGTCCCTCTACCACACCAACATTACCCGCAGGTTAACCGACAATTACCCTTTTTAGCCACCCTGGACCTTCCAGATTTATCTCGGTTAATGAATGATCCCATTCATCATTCTACGGTTTGGCCAACCATTCCAGCAAAAATTCCCTCTGATATCCCAAAATTCGACGGAAAGTCGGGAGAAGACCCAAACAACCACGTAATGACCTTCCATTTGTGGTGTTCATCAAACTCCCTCATGGACGATTCGATTCGTTTGCGTCTTTTCCAGCGAACACTTACGGGTTCCGCCGCGAAATGGTACATTGAATTACCACGCGCATCTTTTCACGATTTCAAATCCCTCGCCATGTCCTTCCTCACACACTTCCAACTGCCCATCCGATACGAGACGGGTACTGAACTATTAACCTCTCTTCGTCAGACAACTTCCATACACATCTCTGATCATATCCATGAATGGAGAAGACGACGAAGGCTAATCAAAGCGGTCATCCCTGACCAATTATTAGCGGAATGGTTCACGAAATCATTATTACCTCAAATTGCTCGTGATGTTTCCATGGGCAGCGTAGTCACCAAGGAAGAATCCATCGCCCGAGCTCAGTACCTAGACTTAGTCTATTCACAATCCGATACTCTGTATGAGTTGATACCGAACGCTACCCGTGCCACTAACGATCCATCCAAACCATCGACTGCTTCGCATGCGGATGGAGTTATTGGCTTCGTCAAAACTCAATCTACCACCCAATCTACTGGAACAATCCAGTGGCCCGCTCCCAGTTCAATTGCAGCCTCTTCTACCCCACCTCAAACTCAGGTCTCTAATGTGAATGCGGTCCAATCAACCCCTTCACAACAACTGGGGGGCAAGAATAAAGTGAGAAACAAACCGAAGAGGAATAATAACAACGAACAACCCAAAACCCAACCGCAAACCCCTGCTGCCGGAAAGCAACCACAGCGAAAACCGAAATTCCCATGTCTCATTTGTGGTGACGATCACTACACTCGAGACTGCCCACATTGCGATGAAGTGGCCAAACTTTTCAAGGGAAATTCACAACCCGCTGTCCTCACTCAGCCTTTTCCGCAACAACAATCCTTGGTTGCACAAACCCCCACGTCGTGGGGCACTTCCAACCAACCGCATGATGAGGCCTCGACAAGTGCCCATATTTACATGTTTAACGGAGTTAATCTAACAACTCGCTCTGCGACATATGACACACTAGTTAAACCCGACAAGTCGAAGATCGCTAACGGTTCTACATCAGACCCGTTACCATCCACCGTCAACCCTCCATCTGTTAACCCTCCATCCGGGCCACTACAGATCGAGAAACCTTCTTTTGATTCTATCCTGCGCCCTCCTAAGAGCACCATTCAGAAATCTACATTCAACCCTAATTCACGGGCTGCCCAAAACTACAATATCGTAGAAGATTTGGCCCAAGCCCCGTGTGCCATGTCCGCCTTGGAAGTTCTACAACACTGTCCTAATCAACGTAGAACACTCTTAGCCTCTATCGGCACTTTCGATCCAGAGTCATCAAATTACGTCACGTTTAACCTGGATGATCATCAACCGCGACTCTCCCACCAGCTAGCGTTCCAAATTGATGTGGTTGTCCACAATCAACAAATCCACCGAACCATCCTGGATGAGGGAGCCTCCACCTGTGTCATGTCCCTAGCCTGTTGGAAAGGCTTAAAATCACCCGCTCTTAACAAATCCGCTACCATGTTACGTGCCTTTGATGGACGAGGTTTTCATCCCCACGGATTATTGCAATCCTTAGCCGTTCAGTTGGGCGGCAAAACTGTTATTGTTGACGTCGAGGTGGTCGATGTTCCCCTCAATTACAACCTATTACTCGGAAGAAGTTGGTTCTATGCGATGACTGCCGTCGCCTCGTCGGTGTTTCGATGTGTACGATTCCCCCATCAAGGAAAAATTGTTACCATCGATTAGCTTGATTTCTGCACACCCGACGCCCGCATCCCTGCTACCAACAACATTCCCTTTCTGGGAGACCACCCGGTTACGTATGACAACATTGGTGTTGGCTTATTGAAAGATTCTAGCCTCATGGGTACATTCCCTACACCACTTCCACCTATTGCACATCATATTTCCGCCATCAATATGATCTCGACTTTGCCTTATCAATCCTTGGAATCATCCGACCCCTGGATTGTACCTAGTCCTTTGGAATTCGATGCGCTTGGTGACACAATGCCACTGAGCTCAGCCGAGGCCGCATACGTAGTTATTCAATCTGCTTTTCCCTCTCCAAACACTTCACATTCATTGGCACCCGATACGTATTCGGTGCCATCTTGGTTAGATTCCCTATCATCTGCCGTCGATTACATTTCCCATATTTTTCCTTCAGATGAGTCTATCATGGAAATGCTTAGCATCGACGATCTGCCCTGGGATGACAACCACCATCGATCCTCTTTTATTCCACATTTGGAAGAAATCCAAGACATACAATCTGTCTTCCCCCCCGATGTTACCAAATCTCCGCAATCTCCTATCCTCACGACAGATACTCTTTCTGAGGGGAACATGGGTAACATCTCTACCACGGTCATGATTGACATTTCAATCAAAGAAGGTGTCGTGGAAAACATCAACCTTGGTGCCAATTGCACACCTCACGAAGTGGTCTCTTACACCACTTTATTCAAGGAATTTCGCGATGTCTTCGCATGGAGTTACGAGGAAATGCCAGGGATCGATCCTTTGATCGTTGTACACGAAATAAAAACCTACCCTGACGCGAAACCGGTTCGGCAAAAACTTCGCCCAGTTCATCCCAAGAAAGTCGCAGCCATAAAGGCGGAAGTTGAAAAACTTCTAAAATCTGGCTTTATCTGTCCCATACCTTTAACCGAATGGGTCTCCAACCTCGTTCCAGTTGCTAAGAAACAAGGGACCATCCGTGTTTGCGTTGAATATCGAGACCTCAACAAAGCTTGTCCTAAGGACAACTACCCTACGCCCTTCATCGATCAAATCATCGATAATTGCGCAGGGAGCGTAATCTTTTCTTTCATGGATGGATTTTCTGGATATAACCAGATTGGAATCTTGCCTACAGACCAACACAAGACAACCTTTATCTGCCCTTGGGGAACTTTTGCCTACCAAAAGCTACCTTTTGGCCTTAAAAACGCTGGAGCCACTTTCCACCGAGCCATGTCATACACTTTTCATGACATCAAACACATCGCAGAACCATATCTTGATGATTTACCTGCACATTCGTTAAATCGATCTGATCACATTGATCATTTACGCGCGATTTTCCTGCGATGTAGGTTCTACCGTATTCGTCTAAACCCACACAAATGCATCTTCGCTGTCGAATCCGGTCGACTCCTTGGTTTCATTGTCTCCAAAGATGGGATTAGGGTGGACCCCTTAAAGATCAAGGCCATCTTAGCCTTACCCCCACCCACCAATTTAACCCAACTTCAAAGTTTGCAAGGCAAAGCAAACTTTCTTCGCCGTTTTATCTGCAATTATGCCGAGATTACTAAAGGATTTATGCGGTTACTGCAAAAGAATGTCTCTTTCATCTAGGATGACGCAGCCCAACGATCATTCGATGCTCTCAAGCACGCTTTGACCCATGCACCTTTGTTACATCCACTTGAATATACAAAGGATTATATCCTTTACTTGTCCGCTTCTACTTCCACCATCGCAATGGTGTTAGTCCAAGAAGACTCCAACGACGAAGAACATGTGATTTACTATCTGAGCAAGAGTTTATCTGGACCCGAACTCAGATATTCGCATGTTGAGAAACTGGCTTTGGCAGCGGTCATCGCTGTCCAAAGGTTCCGTCATTACATCTTATTACGCACCACCACGGTAATCGCAGACTCCAACCCCATGTACCACGTCTTGACACGTCAAGTACTTGGGGGAAAATATTCGAAATGGATCGTTATTCTCCAAGAATTCAATCTTGAGTTTACGAAGGCGAAAGCCAAAAAATCCCTGGTGTTTGCCGAGCTCATCTGTGCTTTTCCTCGTGCCGATGAAAACATCGAACCCAGAGATTCTCTCCCCGATGAATCTCTCTTTCTCATCAGCACCTCTGATCCTTGGTACGGAGACATTCTCCTCTACCTTCAAACACAACGTTTTCAACCCAACATCTCTCGTGAAGAGCGACGACGCATTCGTCACCACTCTCGCCGTTATCTCATCCTCGGCGACACTCTGTATCGCCGTGGTATCGACACCATCCTTCGGCGATGTTTGACTCACGAGGAGGCTGAACGCGTTTTGAACGATTGTCACCTTGGCGCCTGTGGCGGCCACCTTTCCGGTATGGCCACAGCCCAAAAAATCCTATGTGCCGGCTATTTTTGGCCCTCGATTTTCAAAGACTATATCGAGGCTGTCAAGAAATGCCCACCCTGCCAAATCTTTAACAAGAAGGCACGCACCCACCCTATGACGTTGCACCCAATTATCGCCATCGACCCCTTTTCCAAATGGGGCATTGATTTCATGCAGTGTAAGCCTACCTCAGTCGGGGGGCATGGTTACATCATCGTCGCCGTCGATTACTTCACCAAATGGGCTGAGGCTATGCCTACCTTCCTGAATGATGGCCGTACTGCAACTCTATTCCTCTTCAACCACATAATAACTCGTTTTGGTGTACCACGTGCCATTGTCACTGACCACGGTGCACACTTCAAAAACCAGATGATGAGCGAGTTACATGTCAAATTGGGTTTTCGTCATGAAAACTCATCCCCTTACTACCCTCAAGCAAACGGACAAGTTGAAGCTATCAACAAATTTCTAAAGACCATGATCCAATGCATGGTAGGGGAAAACAAAACATCGTGGCATCTACAACTGTTCTCCGCTCTCTGGGCCTATCGCACCTCTGTGAAAACCTCAACTGGATTCACTCCTTTCCTGTTGGTCTATGGCATTGAAGCCGTCCTACCAATCGAGTGCGAAATTCCGTCACTCAAACTAAAAGTAGAACTCCTGCCTCATACTTCCGCTGAAGAAGAACGCTTTTTGTACTTATCCAAACTGGACGAAACACGTCGCGATGCTGCTCTCGCCAATGAAGCACATCAAAAATGAATCAAAAGTCAATACGACAAATCCGTCCACCCTCGAACCTTTGCGGAAGGAGACTTAGTCCTTGTTTATGACCAAGCTCACGATAAAATGGGGGCAGGAAAGTTAGAACCTATGTGGCACGGTCCCTACATCGTGAAGCGTGTCTTACCTAAAGGTGCCTACGAACTAGTTGATCATGAAGGAATTTCCCTAGGAGAGCCCCGAAACGGGCTTTACCTCAAGAAGTACTATGCCTAGATCACCTAGCATTTGTACTCTGTACATTATTGTATTTAGTTTGGTGTGTCTTTTCTTTCGTATGCTCGAGTCTTTACCGTTGCCACTCATGACTGTGCCTGTGTTTTCATGTGCAGATGACGTCCTCCTTTCCTATCTTTTTTGGGTTCGCGGATGGCGCTAGCCGACATACCCGGAACATTGCTTCAGCAGCTTGGGTTATTTACCAATTTGACCAGGTGGTGAGTTCAGGAGGCATTTTTTTAGGGCCAGCAACCAACAATATGGCAGAATATCACGCTGTCATCGGACTACTGACCCAAGCTTCCTCTCTAGGTATTTCTCGCACCATTATTTACTTAGACTCCCAACTGGTGGTTTGTCAACTCAACCGCATCTACGCTATCCGTAGTCCTATCCTGCTACGCTTACACTTGCAATTTCGTCGTCTCGAACGAATGTTCGATTATATCGAATATAGACACATTCTGAGAGAACTTAATAGTGTGTCAGATTCATTAGCTAATTATATCATGGATCGGTATCTTGCCCACATATAAGATTCAAGGAAAGTAAAATTGTACATTACATGTGAATTAAAACACATCGCAGACATCATCATGTACAAATCATTGGCATCATAA
>ML794068.1:273245-285553 GCA_009831015.1 Picea engelmannii
TTTGGCTCACCTTGTCCCTCCAAAGTGACTTTCATTTTATTAATATTTAATTAATTAATTAAATCACTTTAATTAATTAATTAACCTTTTTACCTTTGAAAATCTCCTTATCTCTCCTTGTGGCTTCCCTGGCCACTGAAAGTGACTTCTAGCCATCCCATCCTATAGTGTTTCTCCTCCCAATTCCAATGAGCTATTACACTGAGAGGTTCCTCCAAGTAATGTGCCCAAAATGACCTCTTCAGTGAATTCCATTGACTTATAGCTCAAAATAGTCAAAATCTTGGAAATCGTCGGAATGCAACGAAACCAAAGCCAACCTATGCGGAATGGCTCATAATGATGGAATATGATCATCAGTGCAAGTTGGTCCCCACAATGCCTCTCAAATACCCTTGTACTCGCTATAGCATCCATCTGGCTACTTTGGTCATCATAAATCTCTGCCCTGTGATGATGTCCCAAAGTGGGGACATTACATACTCTTGGCAAGCCAAGACATGAAGTTTGAGTTTTTGGTCAAATCTAGGGTTGACCAAGTCAAAGCAGCGATGAATTACTCCATGCAGTCAGAAAACATGTTAGATGGAGCTTCTAACTTTAGAGCGTGGAAGACAAGGATTGACATCATCCTTGCTAAGAATAAAGTGCTGGATATCGTGAAAGGAAAGATCATGAAGCCAGAGTTTGAAGAAGGAAAAGAGAAGGAACCACAAAAAGTTGCAGCTATGGAGAAGTTCAAAGACGGTGACATCAATGCCATGAGTATCATAGTGGATTCCATAAAAGACCACTTGATACCCTACATCTCCCACCTTGACTCATCAAAGAAGATGTACAATGCCCTAACAAACCTCTTCTCAGTCAAAAACATTGGACAAGTAATGAGTCTAAAGAATGAGCTCCATGACATGAAGATGAATGATGATGATAGAATAACATCATACTTTGTGAGGATCTCCCAGTTAAGAGATCAACTACAAGCTATTGAAGAGATCATTTCAGAGAAGGAATTGGTAAACATAGTACTCAATGGTATTCCCAAGACGTGGGATGCATTTTCCACAAGCATGAACACAAGAAAGGAGTATCCTACATTTGAAGAACTTTGGACTTGCTGTGCTCAAGAAGAATCCAAGATCAGTGCAAAAGAGAAACCCCAAAAGAAGTACGATGATTAGGGCTTCACAATAAGATTCAAGAATTTCAGGAACAAAAGGAAGTTTGGCTCAAGGAGGAAGCCAAATCAAGAGAAAGACATTTCAGAAATACAATGCTTCAACTGTCGAAAGTATGGTCACTACAAGAATCATTGTCCCGAGCTAAAGAAAAGGAAGGAGAAACACGAAGCATCAGTTGCCGAAGAAAAGGAACCTACAACAAAGACTAAGCAGAATGAAAGAGACTTCTTCTTCTGAAGGTAATAATACTCTTCTTATTTCTTGTACATATCTTGTTTGCATGGTCTCTATACATATCTTGCATATCTATCTCTTAGAAGATAATATGATCCAAGAAGAACTATACCTATGGAAGAACAACAAGATAAGGATTGCTATCATTATACAATCTAGATAATACAAATGAAAAGATGAAATACATCAAACAAATCATGTGGAAGATATTACAAGATAAGATGAAATCAGAATCAATCATGAAGAGACTTAGAAGAAGAAAAGATAGAAAGAAGTCAGCAATCAAGAGGAAATTGGAGAAAGACTTATGATGATTTGTAGAAGACAATAAGACATAAGCGTGGACTCTGTTAGATAGAGAGAGCCAATTATATATTGCAGAAGACAATAAATATGCAGATGGAAGCATGGATAGAGGGAGCCAATTATATGCACTCATAAATGAAGCAAGTATTAGGAGGGAGCTAATCCTATGATCCATTGAAGATGATGAAGTATATATCCATGGTAGCAGCCATAAAAGATAGTACGTGTTCAGTTCAAACTCAGAAGAAGTCTTCTTTGAAGAGAAGCCTTGAAGTATCCATGGTTGTCCATCCACATCCGTGATCCTATAATAAAAGGAAGAAGTGGAATCTTTAGGGCATGGAATCTATAAGAAACTCCATGTACCCAAAAGCTAAAGAAAAACATTAGGAAGAACATGAAGATTCCAAGAAAGAAAGAGAATCCAGAACAACCAGTAATTGTATCAAGAATCACAAGATTACCAGCCTTATATGAACTCACTAAAAGCAATCAAGTAGAGGAACTGGAAGTCATGATGAAGAATAGTATATGGAAGACTTATGAATGAACGCATTGTGAGATCTAGAACTAGGGGTTCTCCCAGATGGAGGGAGAATACTATGATGATTACTTGTTCCAGTAAACTGACATATCTCTACATGAGTCATTATATCATCTGCAACATCCATGAGTTGGAGTTCTACATCAGATAAATGCAAAGACTGTTCTCCAAAACAATTGAACAAAGAGTGTATGAAGAACAACCTCAAGAATTTGAAGCATACTAGAAAAAGACCCTTGTATGCAGATGGAAGAAGATAAATTGGTGGAGAACCTCCAGTGCACAAAAAAAGCGTGGTGAAGATTTTCTATAACAGAGATATTGTATCAAGATGATTACTCAGAAGATCAGATCTCATGATGACAAAATAAGTGCCACATGGATATGTTCTAGTTTTCCAACAATGATATACTTTATTGATTAAATCTACATGAAGCCTTCAGAGAAAACCAGTGCTCCAGTCTGAAGTACATTTGAAATAAAGAATTACATTATTTGTGATGAAGTCCAGAAAGGAGAAAGTGGTTTTCCAATACATATCTCCACAAATGAGCAGATAAGCAGGCATTTTGGTAAAGATTTTGTCCAAGATGAAAGAGTTTGCATAGTCAAGCTGGAGCTCATGGAGATGAATTTATTATTAAAAAAGGAAGAGATGACTCCAAGGTTGGGAGGGAGCACTGATGTATTATTGATTGATGGACAATCATTTTTCAGTTCGAAAAATGGTCCAGGATGAGCAAATTCTTTCCAGTTCGGAAAAGTGGATTGAGATTTTTGACGAACAAACATTTTCCATTTCAGAAAATGGTCCAGATTGCTGATGTACCATAGACAGTGACTTCCTATTGTGGTTAACATGGGGAGTGGTCTAGGGCAGTCTCTCTTCTTGAGGGTTACTCAAGAATATTGGCCTGCCTCGTCGGAAAATGATTTCTCATTGTGGTTAACATGAGGAATGGTCCATTTTGGAGGTTGGTACATGGAATTCTTTTCCTCTTTTGGTTAACAAAGGAAATGGCTCAGATAGTCATTCCTTAGGGTGGATTCATTCTCTCCAGGTTGCACTTTGTTTAGTGCCGGAGGAATGGCCCAGGGTGGGGAATGGTCCAAGCTGAACAATCAGGGACAAGCATTCCTTAGGGCAGACTCATTCTCTCCAGGTTACACTTTGTTTAGTGTTGGAGGAATGGCCCAGGGTGGGGAATGGTCAAGGCTCATAAATCATGACAGTTATTCTTACTTGCTTGAGAAGAATAGTTCAGATATCTCATCATTAATGTCTTACTTTTTGAGGGCAGATGCTCTTTCGATATCTCACAGATGTGAGTGGAAGAATGGCCCAGATGATTCAGTTTATGTCATAACATTGTTTCTATGCAGGTTGATATCAAATGATTGTTATGAAGATTGTATGACAGTAGATATGTACTACTGTGGTGGATGTATTCCAATGTTCGTGACTATACGTTACTGATCAAGTAATTGTTTGCCACTTGGTGTGCTAGTGTACCACTGGATTATAGTTATGTACTACTATGGATAGACATAGTTGTGTTATAATTTGTTTCGATTGCCTTGAAGACTATCAACAGTTTGGTAAATTATTATCAACCAGATGGATGATTAAAGGATAGAGATTT
This sequence comes from Picea engelmannii, assembly GCA_009831015.1. NCBI lineage: Eukaryota > Viridiplantae > Streptophyta > Pinopsida > Pinales > Pinaceae > Picea > Picea engelmannii. The sequence continues at coordinate 277,154 of ML794068.1, forward strand.
CCCAAACGAAAAATGGTTCAAAACATCTACTCTTCTAGGACGTATGTCTAGATTAGAAGAATGACTCCTGTGTCAGTCTATGGAGTGAGCATCATGTCTGATTACTCAGATAGAGTATGGTTTTGAGAGATGATGCAACTAATGACACTAATGATGATGATGGTGCTCATGATCTAGTCATAAGATCGTATATACAACTATGTTGATGCTACCGAGTGAATGGTATGCTTGTGCTCAAGACCATTACCTGTAATACCTCCCTAGCTAGGAGGGAGTGTTGATATTATGGTAGCTGCGGGAGGTATTTACCTCCACGTGTAAACCTGACGAGAATAGAATACTCCAGAAAGCAAGAGAAACCCTAATGAGTTGGCTAATAACCCTAGAAGACTTGTCGACTCAAGAAGATAACTTATATTAGGCTATTAGCCTCCAAGAGAGGAAGTCAGCCATAATAAATAATATATACTAAACAGACAGATACCTAGAATGAGAAGTTGGACCAGGTAGTTAGCCATAATTACTATAAATATAGGAGGCCAGTCTTCATTCTGGCAGGTAGTCTCAGAATTGTAGAGCAACACTTGTGCGCATTGCAGTGCCCAGTTTTATGCGTAGGTTTGAGGAGAGCTTCCATTGCAACTGCTGCAGCTAGCTGTTACATTTTGTCTTAGACTATCTCTTGGCTAGGGTTTGAACTATCTAATCAGCTCTTGTTGGTGCACTATCCTTGGGGAAAGGTGCACTACCCTTTGTTTGGCTATCTAGCCTAGGTTTTGATTCCAAAGTGATTCTCTGTCAAGGTTAAGGTGCTCGGAGGGTGGCTTCGGCCTATGGTTGGGTGACAATAGTGAAATTGTCAATGGTAAAATGAGCACATCCATTCATATTCTAACACATTTCTCTATAGCTTCTTTCTTTGCTTGCTTTAGTGTCTTTGTGGCTTGTTATTTTTTCTCTTAGACACGACGAAGGCGAAATTCGGTTGCATCTGATATTCTGCGTATCTGGGTAGGCTCATCTCCCAACTCATCTCCTTCTAATGGCGATGGTGCAACAAACACTACACGACTAGAGTAGAGGGCTTGTTGTCCCCCTTTCATCTCTTCTTCAATGCGATCTTACATGGTTTCTTGTTTTGCCTCATTGTGCTGTAAAATGTCTTCTGATGTATCTGATACGACAACGATGATGAGGCCAATGTCATCCACCATGAGCACAGTCTGCAATTCGGGCTTACTAGCTTTCGTATTCTTCCACGATGTAGGGTTTGTTGAGGAAACCTTTCTTTTCTTGGATGTTTCTTCCTCTTCAAGGGGATCTCTAGGTGGTGTTACTTCACCTTGCTTCTGCTTTTCATCTCCCCCTTCATCCTCTTCTTTATCCACTTTGTCACCTTCTCCCCCTTCAGGTGAGTTTGAAGCAGTCTCTTCTGATGCGTTATTAAGCTCATGTACCTCTTGCTTCTTCTTACTTCTGCTACTACTGGGTGCATCATACTCTTCACGAGTGACCACAGGACTTCCGATTAGGTTGGGGTAAGATAATTCTTCCTAGTCAACTGGTATAAGGAGCTCTGTAGGCCATTCCTTAGTAATTTCTTCCATGTCCTCCTCTGTGATCTTGTAGTAGGATTGAAGTTCTTCTTTATGTTCATCTCCGCGCGCACTGATGTAAATAAAATGTCTATCTATGTGGAACTTCACAAAGGGCCTGAACCTGTGCAGGATGTTCGATGTCATATGAGGGAAAGACTCAATAAACCTCTTCAAATGCAGGTAAAAGGTGTGAAACACCGCATTTGACTGCCATTGTTTATCCATGTCGCTCGAATACCAGAGCGTAGTGAACTTCACAACTAAGGGTTTGGATGGCTCAATTTCAGGGAAGGTCGCACCTTCCGGCATCTCCAAAGAAATGAAGGCAATGAGGATTAGAAGCCAGCTGAAATGGAACTCATAGCCCTGATCCTGAGCTTCACAATAGTCCTGTTCTAGCTGGTTGACAAGGTAGCTCACCCAGTTCATTTGTAGCCCTGCACTTTCTTGCGAGGTCAACAATGAACCCCATGACATGCGTGGGTCTGTTCTTTCTTACTAGCTTACCAACGATCAACTCGCAGGCGAGGCGCACTGTGCCATTATGGATAAAGGCTACCTTGTAGCCTCGCTTCCCCTTTTCCACATCGCCATAGGTATCTTTGATTTTCTGCGCCAGGGTGCGATCTGCAGCCTTCCCTGGGTAAAATTCTTGTGGATCTAGTCCTTGCATGCTTAAGCTGGTGATCCGATGGATCAACGTTGAATATATGATGATGTGTCTGTTCAACCACAGATAACTTCCATGGAATCACGACAACAGGAGCTTAACGCATGCGTTAACCTCCTGATGCCTTCCAAAGTGGGGTATTTTCATTACATTTAGGATGGTGGACCTTGCGATGTCCATGGTCCATGGTTGGGGGATTATCTTCGACTTCTTCCCCTTTCTCTTCGTTAAATACTTATGAGGTGCAAGCATGTTGTAGTTATTGTGATCTCCCAAGTTGAAGTAGTTGATCTTCAACGTCGTAATCTTCTCCAATTGCGGTTTGACTGCACGTATCCCCTTTGGGAGGTATGCGGTAATCAAGGTGTAGTCAAAGTCCCTCGGGACACTATCACAACTCACCACGTCAGCTAGATGTGGGATGTAGTTAGGCATGATGGATGGGATGAGCTTCACATTCACCAAGTCATCATGATGCTTGGTTCATTTCTCTATCGCAACTCAGGATGGTCCAGATCCTCGAGCAGTCGACAGGGATGCTTGCATTCCTCTCGTCGATGAGGCTTGAACTCATACAGACATCACATTCTCAGTCATGAGGTCTATTAGGATATCTTTGACATATTTTTCTACTACGCTAATGTCATCTGACATGCACACTCGAGATCAAATATCTTAGGTCGGTGGTCAATCACTAAATGTAACAACATAGGTGGCGAAGTCTCCATAGGCACAACGCGATAAAAATGAATTCTCTGTGGGCTCGGATACTCACAATTGACAAAAGTGTTCTCGGTGAAAAATTTGACGGGATAAATAGACAACGACGTAACAGATCCCTCCAACAGACAAGAAATCCTTCATCAATGCGATTCCATTCGTTATGGTGTAGTCCCAATGGTCCAATGGCGATCTTTTCGGCCGTAACTGCATTTGTAGCCGTTCTGGAGCGTCGGTCTAATGGTCGAGATGCCTCCAATGGTTATATTGCTTCTTCATGGCGAAGTGCAATTCTACATTGTTCTGATATTATGGGGTAGTTCAAATTATGTAGACCTTGCTTCCACGAAGTCCTCTCTAGAACTCCCTATAATTTCTCCATCTTAGCTTTCTTTTTGCTGATCTTTTTAGCTTTCTTTCCTGTGATCTGAGTTACTGGGTTCCTCTTTCCATTATGATTCTTGTCTGTACTTATCATAGTAATTTCATGTTGATGAGGTTCTTTCATAGGGTTTGAGGGTAATACTTCTTCTTTTTCTGGAGTAGATTCTCTACTCTCCTGCACGGACAGGTGCTTCAAGTATTCTTGTGTTCTTTCAACTTCGACAACGAAGTCTCTGGCTCTAAGTAGCTTCGAATTGTCCTCTTGTTCTTCTATTAAGCACACTATTCTCCTAGCAATGAAATATCTTAGTTCTTTCTTTTGTTGTTCTAGAGCTTCCTCTTCTTCTTTCTTTCGAAGCTGATCTTTCTCAACCCAGGTCTTACCTAGAAAAAGAGAAAATAGGGTGTTGATATCAACAAAAATAATGACCTCAAATTCTTCCTTTTTCAAATATCCATGAGCATTCATAGGTATCTGGGTAATTCTTCCACATAGGGTTATCAATTTTCCTTTAAACAATCCTATTCCTCCCAGTTAAGGAATTAGAACTGGCTTTCCCAAAATTTCCCAAGTGCTTTATGTCATGACATTCACCTATGTTTCTGCATCCAATACACAGTCTATGTCGAAGTCTCCTATTCTTGTTTCTATGTACTCTTTCTCTTTTAATATTTCTGATAAACTGGTGTCTCTGTGATCATTCAATGTTTCTTTCATCTGTAATAATATAGCTTCTGATTCTTTCTGATTCTTTAGCACGTTCTTAGTGTCTTGGCCTTCCTTAGGTTTTTCTTGTTTCATGGTCATCTTTTCAATTTTATAAATCATTCTAGGTCAATCCAAAACTTCATTATCCACAACTTTACAACAAATACAACTAGGATTTCTACCAGGGCATTCCTTAGCAAGATGTCCTAGTCTTCTACAATTATAACAAATAGTTAATCCTCCCTTTCTCTTAAATGATCCCCAACCTTTCCTGTACTGCGCACTGGTATCACGGTGATGAACTTGTAAAAAATTCTTTATAGGATCCTGCATCCACTTGTTAGTCCAAACATTATTTCTGTGCATAGGAATAACATATCTTTCACTATTTCTATCAAATCCATTCATATCATATCTTCTTCTTTCTTCTAACTGTACCCTAGTTTTCAGACTAGGACCAAATCTATCAAACATACCTAGATCCATTCTTTCAAAACAAAAATTTTCCACTTACCTTACCTTTATTAGAGCACAAAGCTTTAAGATATTACCTCTTTTCTTCAGATCTGATTCCTTTCTTAGCATAGAGCTAAGTAGAATACTACGTACCAGAGCAACAGATCTACGCACAAAGCTTTCTCTTTTCTTCAGTTCCCAAAAATCACAGTTTCAGGTCCCGACAATGAAACCATTTGTTGGCACAGGGGTAGACCCAGGTTTCAACGCTTCAGCAACGCACCAACAAAACTCTAACTACCATCCCTTTGGACAACACCAGCGAAGCAGATGAAGTCTCACCCGAGGTAGAGGAAGGGGTGGTTGTAGGACTCAAGTGTTTGCAACCTATATGGGACACAGATATGTGATTATAGCACTCTAACAAAGCTCTTAGAAACTAATATTCATTAGCATTCAACCCTTATTCACATCGCAGATAGAACCCTAATTACAGAGAAACAATATATTCAACAAGATCTAACACATCGAAGCACTTAGCACATAGAATTAGATTATATCTAGCATTCATTCACATTAATAAGCACTAAGCTACTCTTATCAGATGCATCTAACATATAGATTACAATACTAAGCATAAATCACATGAATAGCATAACAACCATAATTCACAAAGAAACCACAACACAAGATATACGTGGTTCACCCCAGTGTGGGGCTACGTCCATCAACTATTCTCTTCTTTATCATCTTCTGTCAATTCTTCTACATGCATAGAGACACAAAAACCCACTTCGCATAGGACATGAGATTTGCGCACACCTCACCAGATCCTCCTTCCCCGAGCTAGGTCACAACACAAAGCTCTCTTACAATCACTTGCACTTTAGATCTGCAAGTTCTCAACACACAATATGCACAAAGCCTCTTACAACCACTTGCACTTAGCATAGCACCAAGCCATCGACCACTTGTAACTTTTCTCTTACATCGCCTAGATATCTATTTATACATTACAAAAGGGGCCAAAGCATGGGTAAACCCATGGGACGACATACCATACCCGTTACATAAACCCTAACCCCAAAAATCCTTGAAAAAGGGGTCAGGATCCCGTGATCTCCGCTTCTCCTTGCACTCCGCCTTCGACCAGCCTGTCGAAGTCCAAAAATCGGTCAACCATGACTAGCGTTTCCCCAAAACCTGTTCAAGGGCCAACAATATCAAATGTTGTAGCTCTTAGTTCGAAGTTGTCAATTGCACAATTTGATTTAATATTTAGGCAGAGCTTTAACAAAAATCATGCTACTTAACGATATCAATTAATACGAGTGATGGATAATGTGGCAATGGGGAAATAAATGTTATTAGGAAAGGTGATATTGGGTCATGATAATGTGAAATGAAGGATGTGAGAGTGAAATGAGATATGCGGGATTGCGGGAGTGGAATGTGGAGATGAGGGGAAGACACTTGCATCTGTAATCAAAACAATAGACTAAGTATCGAAAGTCATTCATTATGAGTGATGCAAAAGTGGGGAGTTCTTTTTGGAGGTTGAGAGATGTAGAAATTGCAGGATGGGAGATGGCTTGGATCTCAACAATGACACTCCCACAACTAAAGAAATGGTTAAGTGTTGAGGTGGTGGAAAAGTGAAAAATAAACTAAGTATGAGACTTGCAGACTTGCGGTGAAGGTGATAGTCTCCCCGCAACCAGTATTTTAGAAAAATGACTAAGTATGGGATATAATTTTTTTTTTTTTTAAATGACTAAGTATAGACCAAAGCATGAAACATTGATCAAACAATGTTGATCAACAACTACAAATCCTTCCTCTACTAAAATTGTGGTGTCTCTCATGTGGTCGATGGGAGAAACATTGCTTAGCTAGCATAAATTCTCTTCATCAAAGAATGCTAGTTCCTTCTTGCTTGCAATGCTACAAGGCACACTACAAGGAAAACACCTTGTAGCGAAGTTTTTTAGTGTTACATGTTAACATATTTAGACACTTAGGAGTTAGTAATATCTACTTGGTCTATTGTGTCATTAGGTAAAAGTGTGTTTTATAGTGTGTTTTTTTAGTATGCATTTGTAGTTAGGAAATCCGACGGTCACGATATGTTCCCGACATAGAGTGATCTGACGGTTCATACTCTCCTCGATCTTAATGACCATTAATCTGTGGCTTAACACCCGATTGGTCCATGATATCTATTTAAAGAGACTGGAGGGTCATTTGACGATGATCGATTGTGAGAAACTCTCTTGTAAAATCTCTCTGTAATCTTTTTCTTTGCATTAATAAACTGCTCCAAGTGGCCATGTTGGTTGGGGCCGTGGATGTTTCCCCATAGGGTTTTTACCATGTGAAAACATCAGTGTGTTGATCTTTGATCTGGTTATGTGAGTGGTTACTGAAGGTGTTCGTCCTCTGTTGGAATACCTGTGTTGTCGAACATGGTATCATAGCCTGTTTGAAGACCCACTCCTGTTGTAGATCGAGATCATGAAGCTAAGTTGCCTCGTCTCCATTTTCTGTCATTTTCATACATTTTTGGGCTGAGAGGACTGTTCCATTGCGTCTAGAGCACTCGTTTCATTCAGGACCACTTTTTGTTTCACTCGAAAAGGGTTTTTTTTGCCTAAGATACGACCATTACAGTCAGATCCGGATGTATAAAGCCTGAATACGCATTTTTTGAATTTCTGCAAAGTTTTATTTTGATTTTATTTCGGTTTGTATTTTTTATTTCCGGGTTGCTACTCTTTTAGATATGCATATGATCTTTGCCCCGCGCCTTGTGTGATCTCGAAAAATCAGAAACAGATAGGAAAAGGTGCATCTTCCAGGTAAGCTAACCGAGATCTAACCCTTGTTGTCATCGAGAAGCATTTTTTTTCTTGTGTGAAAAGAGTTTTTTTTTAGCATGCTCTCCAAGGCCATCTTCCACAACAACAACAACAACAACAACACCCCCAATCCTCTTTTTGAACATTACAATATGTTTTTCTAGACCATTTGGTTAAAACTTACCTTATTAAGTAAGAGGTCTTGAGTTCATGTCTCTCTTTTGTTACTTTTTTTGAAAAAGTTCATGCTAAAAATTGTAAAGTGCATTTCACTTCAAGTATAAAAGTGAATCACTATAAGTATCTTTATATTTTATTTTAGAGTTATTTATTTTGCATGCAACTTTTCTGTTATAAGGCAACTTCATTGTAAAAGTGATCCCCACTTCTCTTTATAAAAGTGGGTCACTTCATAAAGTAGCTTACACTATCATGTGGTTATTTGGTTACCGTTTATGCCTTTTTTTAAAAATGACATAACTCTCACATCGAAAGTCCGTTTTCAGAGCCGTTTTTTTTACAACCACATAAATTTTCAAGATATTTCCATCCAGATCATTATTTTCAGGTTTTAAATCCACATTATCTACATATTTAATATGGCTTGTACAAGTAATGTCTTGCTTACCAACAACAACTACTTCCAATGGAAATTCCATATGAAAGATTTATTAAGAAGTAAAGGCCTGTACCGGATTACCTTGGGAAAGGAAACAACACCCACTGATGATGATAAGAAAGCCAAATGGGATAATAGGAATGACGAAGAACGTGGACTAATTAGAATGTCCATCTCTCCTGATTTAAGGTACCACCTTCAAGGAATTGATGACCCCGAAGAAGCTTGGAACGTGATTGAATTTGTGTTTGGTAAACTCAATATTATTCGAGCACAACAATTAGAAAATCAAATACCGACCTTGAGTCCAAGTGATTTTTCTTGCCTTGGAGACTATCTATCTAAGTTTAAAACACTCAGAATTTTATGTGAAGAATGTAAGATAA
>ML794068.1:285894-319743 GCA_009831015.1 Picea engelmannii
GACATTGCAACTTTTGTGATAAAGATGGTCATGATGAGTCCAAATGTTTCAAGAAGATGGCAGCCTTAGAAGCAACGATGAAGAAGCACAACATCAGTATTGATTCTTCTTCTTCTTCTTCTTCTCATGGACATGCACTTTCTACTTCTGGTTTCTCCTTCAATACACCTTCTACTACTACTTCTTCTGATGAGTGGCTTATTGATTTAGGAGCATCTTATCATATGGCTAAGGATAAAGCCATATTTTCTGCTCTAAATGAATGTAACACCAAGAAAATATTTGTTGGTGATGATAGATCTCTTAGTGTTGTAGGATCTGGAACAGTTCAGGTAGAAAATGGTCATGTCAATGATGTATTATGTGTTCCAAATCTTTCTTGTAACCTTCTATCAGTATATCAAATCACTCATTCAGGTGAAGGTAAAACCATAGATTTTTCACCTCACCAAGTTGTAATCAAGGATCTAAATGATCCTAAGCATGTTCTTGCAATTGGAATTGCTGATGATATTACCAGGTTGTACAAATTTGACAACTTTGGGTCATCAACATTTTCATCAATTTTTGTTGCTCATAGCGATGACTTGAGAAAACTTTGGCATGAGCAGTTTGGTCATCTAAACTATCGTTCATTGCAACAACTATGTAATCAACAGATGGTGACTGGTATTCCTCTTGTTTCATGCAGAGATGGTGTTTGTCCCGATTGTGTTCTCGGCAAACATCATCGGGACAGTTTTGACAAACGTGCCTCTTGTTACACCTTAGCCCCTTTATAGCTTGTTCACAGTGATTTGTGTGGTCGACTTTCTTCTCCTTCCTTTTATGGATGCAAGTACTTCTTAAATTTCATTGATGATTTTTCCAGACGTACTTGGGTTTACTTCTTAAAACTTAAGAGCAAAGTTTTTGACAAGTTTTTGGCCTACAAGGCCCTTGTAGAAAAGAAATCTAGACATCAAATTCAAAAGTTAAGAACAGATAATGCAGGTGAATATGTGAACAATAATTTTACAAGTTACTGCACTACACAAGGCATCCAAATGAAACACACTGTTCCATATACACCACAACAAAATGGTGTTGCTGAGAGAAAGAACCACGCATTAAAAGAAATGGCTAATTGTATGATCCAATCTAAGGGATTAAGTCTAAAGTACTGGGCGGAAGCAATCAACTGTGAAAATTACATAGTGAATCGCACTCCCACAAAGGCTCTTAAAAATATAACACCGGAAGAAGATTGGACTAAAATTAAACCAAATGTAAGTCACTTACGTGTATTTGGCAGTATAGCATGGGCTCACATTCCTAATGAGAAAAGGAAAGCATTGCAGCCTAAAAGTGAGAAGTGTATATTTGTTGGTTATTTTGAAGATGTCAAAGGTTACAAACTTCTTCAATCACATTGTAATGAAATTATTATTAGAAGAGATGTTAAATTTGATGAAAATCTCGTCTTGTGAGCCTAATTCGACGATTGTGCCTTCTTCGGCATGTGCGCCATATTTGACATTTGTGCCTTCTTATGATCTAGTTTCTTCTTCAGATGATGACAATGAGGATGAAAATCCACCTTCGCCTGCTCACCCTCCTCCAGATGAGTCCTTTGAACCTGAACCAACACCAGCTCCACCGCTTCCTCGATGGGTCCATTCAACACGAGAAGCAACTGGTGATCTTATCGGTGATCCTTCAGATCAACATCAGACACGTTCACAGTTCCAGCGAGCCTCCTCTCTTTTGGCTCAAGTTTCAGAAACTCATGATCCAAAGACATTTGCAGAAGCAGAGTACCGAACCTTTTCCTTTATGTTGATGACCTTATCCTTACTGGTAGTGACTCAAAAATTTTAAACCATGTGAAAACTAGACTTAAGAAGAAATTTGAAATGACAGACTTAGGCTTTTTACACTATTTCCTTGGCCTCCAAGTTTTGCAAACCAATGAAGGAATTTTTCTTTCCCAGTCTAAGTATGCTTGTGATCTTCTTCGTCGCTTTCACATGGACGATTGTAAACCAACCCCTTCTCCCTTCCAGTCTGGAGTCAAGATTTCTTCCACTTGTACTTCTCTTGAAGTTGATGCTACCCTGTATCGTCAGTTAGTTGGTAGCCTCTTATACTTGACTCATTCTTGTCCTGATCTTTCCTTTGCTATTGGTCTTGTTGCTCGATATATGCCAACACCCCATGAAAGCCATTGGAAAGTAGCTAAAATGATACTTCACTATGTTGGTGGTACAGTTCAGTTCGGGATACATTACAGTTGAGGGGGGACTCCCTTATTGGTTGGTTTCACTGATTCAGATTGGGCTGGCAACCCCGATGATCGGAAGTCTATTACAGGTTATGTTTTTGGCCTTGGTTCCAGACCTGTCACTTGGGCTTGTAAGAAACAACATGCTATTTCACTTTCTTCAACAGAAGAAGAGTACCGAGCAACGGTAAATGCAAGTCAGGAAGCCCCGTGGCTTCGACAGATCCTTTCAGATTTTGGATTCCAGCACCCGCATCTGACCAGCCTTTGGTGTGACAATCAGAGTGCCATCAATCTCGCCAAAGACCCAGTTCAACATCAGCGCAACAAACACATAGAGTTACACAACACTTCATCAGAAAGCTCATTCATGATCAAGTTATTGAAGTGCTCTTTTTCCCTACAGAATATCAAGTTGCAGACATTTTCACAAAGTCTCTTACAGAAGCGAAGTTTTCCAAACTTCGATCTATGTTAGGAGTTTAGGAAGTTGTCATTAAGGGGGGATAGGCTCTAATGCCTCATTCCTTCTCCTATTGTGTCACTATTGTAAATCCTTCAATCCTATCCCAAGTTGTTCTTAAGGGGGGATGTTAGGATATTTAGACACTTAAGAGTTAGTAAGATCTACTTGGTCTATTATGTCGTTAGGTAAAAGTGTGTTTTATAGTGTGTTTCTTTAGTATGCATTAGTATGCATTTGTAGTTAGGAAATCTGACGGTCATGATATGTTCCCAACATAGAGTGATCCGACGGTTCATACTCTCCTCGATCTTAACGACCATTGATCCATGGCTTAACACTCGATTGGTCCATGATCTCTATTTAAAGAGAATGGAGGGTCATTTGCCGATGATCGATTGTGAGAAACTCTCTTGTAAAATCTCTCTGTAATCTTTTTACTTGCATTAATAAACTGCTCCAAGTGGCTGCGTTGGCTGGGGCTGTGGATGTTTCCTCGTAGGGGTTTTACCATGTGAAAACATCGACGTGTTGATCTTTGATCTGGTTATGTGAGTGGTTACTGAAGGTGTTCGCCCTCTGTTGGAATACCTATGTTGTCAAACATTACAAGATTAGGAATTTAAAATAAAAAAAAACTTTGCCACAACCTTCGTTATTCAAAGCATAGGTTTTAATGGATGTTTTAACAAGTGTTTCATATAACTAAAAACAAATGGGCAGACGAAGGTTGTAGAGGAGGTTTTTTTTTTGGTGCTTGTATTGGAATAAACACACTGATGCATTTGTAAGTAACATGCACCAATGCATTTGTAATTAACATGCACCAGTGTGCACCTGAACTTAAAAAGCATCAGTGCTCTTAAAACTATTACGCACCAGTTCCATATTTTATGTTATATGAAACACAAATTCTTTTCATGTTAGTGTACGCACTGATACGTGTTGTTTTTGTATGCAACAACGATGATTCTATAAATATTATGCATCGATGCTCTTATAGTTTATACGCATTGGTACTCTTGCAGTTAGTACGCATCGGGGCCTGTACTACTATGTGCTCTGAAGGATTGTGAAATTTCAAATATTTGAGCTGAGATGTTGGCACCATTTTTTGTAACTAAGAACCGATGTGTATATTATATATAAAGCATCGGGTCGTATATTGTATGTAAAGCACCAATGCACCTTTTTATTATATGCACCTTAATATTTTGAAATGATAAATATAATCAATTCTATGTTATGACGTTTAAAGTAACAATGTTTTTTCACAATTGTTAGCATCAATGATTTCATTTAATTAATAGACCCCAATGTTTCATTTAATTAATAGGCACCGGTGCATATGACTCATAAAAACACACCGATGCCTATTTTATGGCACACACCATTTAGTGAGCTCAAAATAATACAATGCAGCAATATGTATATATTTTAATTAATTGTTTTTTTACAATTTTTTAATTACTCATCTCAAAATCAAATAATTTTTATAATAATAATATTGCTTTAATTTTTTTTTTATTGTGTTTTAATATAATGATTGCAATAATGTGTCATCCAACAAATTACACCTCTGTTATTTGTAACAATATAAATCATCCATATATTAATTAATCAACAACACAATATTTTACAACATTTGACAATGCAATAAAATAAGAATTCCACTTTAATATATATGAATAAGAGATTCAATCGTCATGATAAAAAATGGGATAATGTAAATGTCCACAATAATCAAAGTGAAACCAATATGTAATTGTTACACTTATTGGTAACATGTCTTCATGCAATTGGGACATTATGTCGAGTACATTAAACAAAATCCTTGATTTTCATAGACAACTATTCCAAAACATACAACTTGCAGTAACATTCAATTATATTGATTATCATTCATCACTTGAAGTGCTATCATCACTCGAGCTACATGGATGCCTCATTTCTTCATCACATGTAAGGTGATATTGTACTTTGGTTATTTAAACTAACATTTTCTTGATCAACTTGTTTTTTATGTTCCGCATGTTGATGTTCCATCTACAAACATAGAAATATAGTGTAATAAGTAAATTTACATTTATATATATATAGTAGAATATACATGATTGCGTAAATAAAAAAACATACCATAGCAATGAGTGATTCATAAACAATACACATGCCTTCGAAGTCATGCCATATGTCGTATCTCAAAATCTCTTTTGCTATCTACTCTCCATACTTTGTTTCTTGCATGTTTAATAAGTCGTGATAAAACATAGTTGATATAATTAATATAAAGGTTTTTATTGTTCCATTAATTAAAAAAAAGAAGGGAAATTAAACAACATAGCTACTTACAAATTGTTCAATTAAACCTTGATACTTCAACAAATACTCACAACCCTCACTTAACCTAATGTTGATCAATTGTTAAGTTGGCTCTTCTTTGTATGCTAGCACCTATTAGACGACATCCATGGACGAGTGTAAATTAATTCAATTTAAATTTAAAATTAAAAATCACAAGAAATATGAAATATTAAGTAAGATCGAAAACATAAGTACTCACAAACTTTGTGATCGACCCTTTTCTTCCTTATCGTATTGTCTTACGTGTTGAATGGGTTCCATTTTCTTATCTTTTCTGCAACAGAAAATTGAAAATTAATGTTTGATATGATAACTAAATTCGATGTACATAAAAGAATAAATGAATTGTTGGACACACAAAATAGATAAATGTGAGTGCACATATATTATTAAAGATATGATACATATATATACATTGATGTGACCCTTTGGTTCATCTTACAAGGGTCTCTCGGACTCCAATGACTCTTCATACTACTTGATGGTTCACATTCTATCTCATCAGTAACCCTAATGGATTACGTTTCCAACACTCCTCCCCTTAATATGAAAGGGTGTATATGAGTCCAAGGTGAGAGTTGATATTCGAAAGTGGGCAGTTGAAATATGGAAGTGTGTAGCTACTCATGGCTGAATGCGCTCTCTGAATTTGGTGGTTTTGGGATGACCACAAACCAAATGGATAGCAGAAGCTGATGTCTTATACTAAATGGAGGTGGTGGTTTAAGGAACACCACAAATCAATCTGGTGGTTTAAGTATGACCACAAACTCTAGAACCCTAGTCTAGGCTCAATGGTTCTCATAACATTTCCTAAGTTAGCTAGAAGCTGGCAACTGATGTCTTTTGCTAATTGGAAGCGCTCTCAAATTTGGGTTTAAAGATGACCATAAATTGTTTTGTGGCAGAAGTTTAATGTATTCTACCAAGTGGAGGTTTAAGGGAAACCACAAATTGTGTCTAACAGAAGCTATAAGTATTCTATTAAGTGGTGATTTAAGTAGAATCACAAACAAATCACTCTTGCTTGTTGTTTCTCAACTGATAGGGCTTATAAACTTGAAGCTTGACTTTCAATCATTGATGTTATTCCCCCCTACCAGGGACAAGGTGAGAAGATGCAAATCCTTTCACTACAAGATGTCTCAATACTCGAGACTGGATTCGTCGATATGACTGGCATATCTTCTTGACTGTTGATGACCATCACCAAGAAGGAATCCACCCATAGTGGTTCTTTACTCTTGCAATTGTCTTACATTTGAAACACTTATTTGAACGATGATTGTGTTGTCCACAATGCTCGCAAGGATGAAGATCAAAGCATTGATCTTCAACATGGACAACTCACTGACAATGTTGGCATATCCAAATCTTCTCTTGAACTGGAGCAGGTGAATGTGAGTTGTCTTGAAGTAATCCAACACTCTTAAACTGAATTGATTTGGTGTAATTTGGATTATGAAAGGTGACATCCTTTTCATATCTGATACCGATTCTATGCTTGATCTGCCTGATTTCTTCCCAAGGTCTGATGATATTTTTGGAAAGAGAAAGTTGATATTTACTTGAATCTAGAGTTGACTCACTGAGTGGATGTTGCACTAGCTTTCGATCTGAATGAGCATCATCATCTTCTTCGTCTTCAAAAAGAGGGTTCTGAACATGGACTAGTTCAGAATGTTGTTGAATATTCCTTAGCTCAAGTGCATTCTAAAGAGGATGATTCTGAGTTTGTAGTAGCCCTTCTTTGGCTTGCATAACTTGCAAGTAGGTCACAATAGACTGCAAGGTGGTTTTTTCAATGGTGATTGCTTTGTCCAAAGAAGAAAGGAGTAGAGTGTTCAATAAATCTATCATTTCCTCAACTCGATCCATTTAAATACATATCTAAACATCGAAGGTTTCTTGCAACTCCACCCTGACTTTACATTGCAAACAATAAATATACAACAAATAGAGGGTGTCGACTTCTACCGAAAATTCACCTGTTTTATCAAATTCAACAGATACAATAATATTGATCAAACTATAATGAATATATGTATACCAAATATGTTGTTGGAAACCGCCAACATCAACACCACCATGAATTGTCCTTATGTCACTTTCTCAAGATGATCAAAAACTACAACATTGTTATTGCCAACGAGTGGATGTAGTGAGAGAGGGATGGATGTTAGTTTAGGGATTTATTTACCCATTGATACCCACAGTTTCTACATGTTCTATAGATTCCACTCTCATTCTGAGTGCAGTTGGAACTTTTTAACATAATTAAGGCATCCTAAATCTCACATCGCTTGAGTCATCATGCAAATAATATAATAGAAAAGGAAAAGGCTCTGATTTTTTTTTAAGCCTTTCGCTCCTCAGCAAAGCGACTACAAGCTATCAAATAGTTCAACTAATGTTGTCCTTTCAAGCATGTCAAAAAGTGATCTGATCAAAGATGGAATCTCAGTATTTGTTGACTGCGAAAGTGGGTGGAAGCAATTTTTTCTTTCTTGATATCTTTTATCCCGGTTACCATGACTGGGAAATGATCACATTATGTACACTGGTGTCGATGTCAACCATCCTGGCTGGGATCCGATGATGCTTCATTGCATAGGCCACCAATACTGCAGCGAATGCTCAAACTCGGTGGGAAATCAAGAATGAGGCATGTCTATAATTTTGTTCTTAGAATGGTTGTGGAGAAAGACGATGTCCTCAAAGAACTGTTGTTGGAGTTCTTTCTTTTGGTGAAGGAAATCCCCACAACAACTGTAGAAATCATGTAATATCCCTGAATACAACCCTTCTACACCAAATATCGACTCACGAACTCTCCCATATGGTTGAAAAGTGGGTTGATGTGACAACGAGGGATTGACACTAAGAATGGCGAGCTAATAGGGCATTGGGAATGGTATGAGTAGAGAGGTTGGGTCACGCACATGGATTTCCCCCATCGCTAGATATAAATAGTTCGACGGAGAAAAAATGTTGTGTCTATCCCATTGATGATGGAAGAAAACATGATATCGTCTGGAAACAAATATGTAGATCCATGGTTCGAATGATTGCAGGTGTAATTGTTCTACCGTTGAACACTCAACGCGATTGAAGCCAAAATGTTTGGAAACTACGAGAACCCTAACTTAGAAGAGATTTCGAGTTGTTCCTGTGCGGAAGAAGCCTTATGAAATTCATTCACAAATCCTTCTAAATTCACTCATGGACTATCATTTGAGAGAGGAATCTGCCTACGGTCTAAGGAATTTAGGGTTTCCTCGACGCGTGGAGGCATTTCTCTATGAGCGACAAGGTCGGTGTTGATGTCTGTGGAGTTTTGTGTCCAAGCAACACCAAGATAGGGATGGTTACGCTCTAAAATGGTCAAATGAAAGGATTAGGGTTTTAGAGAGATTACTAACGCTCATTATCCACATATCAATCCATAGGAATCGATCAGAATAATATTGGAACGCAGAGGGACTGGCACGTAAATACAAGTTTATGCATATTGGGTTTCTTTGATGCTGCCAAAACTAATATCAACGTACTTGTAGGTAGGATGGAAAAAAAAGTAATGCAGGATTAGATACATTTCTGCATGTGAAAGGAAACACTCATGGACAAAAAAAGCTATGGAAAACTACCATAACGAAATTCAAGCCAAAAAAACAATTG
This sequence comes from Picea engelmannii, assembly GCA_009831015.1. Lineage (NCBI taxonomy): Eukaryota > Viridiplantae > Streptophyta > Pinopsida > Pinales > Pinaceae > Picea > Picea engelmannii. Next base: position 294,660 of record ML794068.1, read on the forward strand.
GCTCTGATACCATTGTTGGACACACAAAATAGATAAATGTGAGTGCTCATATATTATTAAAGATATAATATAGAGATATACATTTATGTCACCCTTTGTTTCATCTTCGAAGGGTCTCTTGGACTCCAATGACTCTTCATACTACTTGACAATTCACATTATGTCTCATCGATAACCCTAATGGATTAAGATAACCCTAATGGATTAAGTTTCCAACATAAATGATTACATACCTATTATGCACATTGTTGTTGGGATGCCTCCTCCTACGATGAAATTATGCTCATTTATTTTACCATCTCCTTGTACACTTTTTTGGACATCCCTACCAACATGTACTGGTTTTCCCCTCGTTTGTCGCTTGGAATTTTCATAATCTTCCTGAAAAACAAAAAAATCACAATAATTTTTTTTTAAATGGGCACGAAAGTAAATATAATAAAAAAACCAATTTGTTAATTTTTGGAACATATTATAGAAAAACATGTTTATTAATAATACCTTTTAAATTATTCTTTTTTGTTATTGTAAGTTTTTTCTATTGCAAGTCTCACAAGTCTCATTGACCATTGCTCTGAAAATGCTTCATTCAGTTTATGTATAAACTGATTCTTGGAGTCATTGGATTCATTTTTGTATTGTAAGTGGAAAGTACATCTATACATTCTTTCCACTATATCCCTCAAAGTTCTATAAAATAATTTACCCCTCTCATTAACTTCAAGCACCACTCCAAATGAACTGATGACCAAGTGATCCAGATTATATTGAGAACAAAATGGAACATACAAAGAAATATCGTGAGTAAAAAAATACAATGAAACCCAACTTCTATTAATGAATAAAATAACAGAGTACTGTAGAACACAAAATGACTAGAATGGTGGTAGCTTATCTCTGAAGAGAAAGAGATGTTGGCTATGTTCATTCGCAAAAAGATGATTACAAAGAAGTTGAAAATGGCCTTTTATCATGAAACCTAAATAACAAAGAGGCAAAAACCCTAAACATCAAAACCGTAACCCCAAAAGATGAAATGCCAAAAGTATTGTGGGACTCAAGGTGGTTAGTTGATACGTAAACTTCCCGGGGGCACAACTTTTTCATACGATATCTATTTGGGGCACATGCTAGCTCGTTGGAAAGAACTATACGAGGATTAAAACTTTTGGATGGGTTCGGGGCATGTTGATAGCAATCCTTGACCCTATGAATTTCCAAAAAACATTGCTTAGGGCCTTAAAACAACCCCACAAGTTTCGAACTTGAAAACATGTAGAAACAATGTCAAGAAGATAAAGAACCAGTGGAAGAGGTGGGTGGCCATAGATATCCATATGGAATAGTCGTCCCCCCTTAGGAAGAGATGATCTCCATTGCATCAAGTTCCCTCATCGGATGGGGGAAATTTTGTTGAATTTATCTCCTGGTGAGCCATTTTCCTTGGTGAAGAAGTTGCCCCACTTTAATGACCTGGTATAGTTGTATGTTCTATTGGAGGGTTCCTTTCATCTGTGTATTCATAATTCAATAAATTGTGTCTTTTTCAAGGTAGTCAAGGTTGATTTATGTATGGTCCAAGTTCTTAACTAAATTCGAGGTGTCTAGTAGAGGTGAAAAATATGGGCGAAGGAGATCCACATTAAATACTCGATGCATGCCAAGGAATGGGGGAATACTTAATTCAAAAAAAATCTCACCTACAACCTTGGTGATGGTGTAAGTCCCTGTTAATGTTTGAATCTGTTAATATCAAAAAAACAACCTCACAAGGATATGACCCCCCCTGCATTTTTATAGAGGTGGCACTCCTCNATATATATATATATATATATATATATATATATATATATATATATCTTGGATTAGGGAGAATGTTAGACATAAAACCCCAGATATCTATTGCTTGGATTTGTACATGAAATGGTTCTTTAATAACCTGATCTGATCTTTAAGTGCAACAAAAAGTCTTTTAACAAGAAAAATAATTAAAGGAAGTCTTCAACATAAGAATATATTTGTGCCCAACATCATATATAGAACCCTCTTAATCACATACGATAGTGGTTATATCCATATATTCTCACGATAAATAAGAGAGAATAGTTTTGATCATCTCAAATAATTTTAAAAGAGTATTGCAGTTAAAACATAAGAGAATTTGATAAGTACACTTCAAACATCTCACACTAAAAAATATCAAGATCTGAAACATCATTGAAGTCATGCCCTGGAGTAATTCTTTGTGGAGTTTTATTTATGAAACATATTCAAAAATATAAAAAATCTCTGAAATTCATATACATGGATGTGAATACTCCATGATCATATAAGAAAATCCTTTTGAAAAATATAAGAGGAACACTCAAGAATCTCAGCCTTGTGCTCGATTCAAAAATTTAAGCGTAAAGCTTTCAGAAAATGGTGTAGAAGAAGATAAAGAGTGGAGAATATGGAGATAAATTTTCATTGATCAGAGGATTTCCTGCATATTGATGTATGTACCTTCTTCTTATGATCCTCCAACCCTGCCCTTTTGATAATGGAACCTTCTTTGACCTTTTGATGAATCTCTTTCTTGCTTTTATAAAACTAGATCTTCTAACTTCTCGAGTAGTTAGGGGTTTTCCTTTTTTGGAGAAACCACTTAAATTCATGAATAAATTAATTCTCATTAAATCATTTTCATCATTGATATTTGTATCTTGAAATGGGTCCCTTTCCGTATTTAATATTGTTTTTTCAATAAACTTTTTTTTTTTTTTAATTAATTGTCCTTTTGAAGAGGGGACCATGTTTTAATTTTCTGGATGGGATATCCAACTTTTCAGCCATGTAAACCAATTTATATATGATATTCATCATTGTATATTTCCAATGAGTCCTCTTAGGTGCGATTTCATTTCCTGGATCTCAACATATGAGCTCATGAAGTCAAGGTGTCAAATAGATTTATCAACACATCATAAAAATATTGCTGACTTTTCTTTCAATTTCTTATAAATATATGGCCCATTCCAGTCCTTGAAACCCATTTCATCATCTTCCTTTTCAAAATACCTTTCCAAAGTGGTACATTTTGCGCAATTTTGACTCCTGTATCTCAAGATATGGCCTTCAGAAGATTAAGACTCAACAACCATTGATTGATCTTCTCCAGGCAATCTGGGCCCTTGGTTAAATTTCGTTCTTCGTTCATAGGAATTTGAATTTTCTTCATAAATTCTCATCCCACATGTAATGGGATATTGGATTCTTTAGTGTATATATTAAAAAAATGATTATGATTTAAATAAGAAACATGATAGGGCTATAAAGATTACGACATTCGACACATTTGGAGGATTAATAAAATAATAAAATTTTTGACAGTGCAGTCATTCTCCACCCACACCCAATTAGCTCCCAGTAGCGATGATTCAATATTCCAAATGTCACCATGTGTCATCACGTGATAGGCCATCATCAACTGCCACATGTCATGAGGTAATTAGTTTCCATCTGTCATCATAATTAGTTTCCATGTGTCATAGTAATGAACTGCCATTTGTAATGTTTTCATTGGATGCCATGTGTACACTACTACATATTGAAAAAATTGTGACGACTAATTGCGACGAAAGTAACCTTTCGTCGCAAAATTGAAGATAAAGAGTTGAATTTTTATTTATTGTTTAAATCCATCTCAAGTTCATTGCTCTTGCGACGAAACCAGATGTACGTCGCAAGAGCAATGAACTTGAATATAGTGGACTCTTGTCTCTCTTGCGATGACCTTTGGCTATCATCGTAAGAGAGATGATTCAATGATGTCTGTTACACTATTTGACAAAGTTAGCATTGACCGTTACACTATTTTACAAAGTCAACATTGACTTGGTCAACGCTCGTCCCTCTTGCGATGAAAAAAATATCTATAAATATTTTGCAAATTAGAGATGTTGCGACAATCTAATTGTTATAACAATGACGGTTCAGAACTTTAGAAAGGGTATTTTTGTTTGGAAGAATGTCACATAATATTATAGGTGGGAAAAAAAGTCAAGTGGGTGAAAAGGGTAATGGTAGATGTTATTTCACTTGCAAAACATGTTGCACTACACATCCCGTAAGAATTTTAATAGAAACAACTACAAAACATTGTAGGAAATATGGCAGATTGATGGGTGATCGAATGAATATAATGTCATGGTAATTAGCTATATATTCATTATCTGTTTTTATATTGTCAATTTTATATAAAATTATATATATGTATATATATTGTTTGAATATTTGTGATAGTACACACTAATTTTTCATGATTGTTTGTAATTATAAAGTTAGAGTTTCCCTCTAACTTTCTGTAGAATATTGCACCAAGTAGTACTAGTAGAAATGATGTTGTACAAGATGAGGAACATGATCAAGAAAATGAGGATCTCATGGAAGAAGATGATGGGACAAATCAAGTTAATGATCCCATGGAAGAATATGATGGGACAAATCAAATGATCCAATTTTTTTTGCTCATTCGGATGAGGATGCGGACAATGATGGTATTTATGACGAACCTCTATTAGAAAAGGCAAATAAACGACTTTATGAAGGCTCAAGAGAAAATCTTCTCTCTGCTACATTGTTGCTAGTGAACTTAAAGGTTATGAATAGTTTGTTGAACACTTGTATGACATAGATCCTAAGGTATGTAATATATTTCATCTCATATACATAAATGTTGAATTTTTTCTATTTCTTTTAATGTTAATTAATGTGTAAAATAAGAATGCAATTTTTACGATTAATATTCTTTACATTAACTATTTATTTTTTATGTTGTAGATTGTTAAGTGAATTTTTGTTACCATCATCAAATATTTTACCTCGCACATATCGAGATTTGCATGCCATTATGAAAGACATTGGAATGGATTATCAAACTATATATGCATGTCCTAATGATCATACTATATATTATGGACAACATGCCTCGAAAACATAATGCCCACAATGTCTTATCAGTAGATATCGAACCGATCAAGTAACAAAAAGGGTGCCTTGAAAGGTTCTTTATCATATTTCCATAATTCCACGTTTGCAGTGATTGTTTAGGTGTGAAAGCATAGCACAATTTATGGATTACCATGCACATAAAAAAAGTGGAGATGGTGTTCTTTGAATTCCTATCGATGGTTATGCATTTAGGGAAATTGAGGAAAAATGGGCAGATTTCAAAGATGAACCTCGTAATGTTAGGCTTTTATTGGCAGTTGACGGTGTTAATCCATTCAGAGAGCTTAGGTCTATTTACTCAGTGTGGCCTATTTTTGTTATCAACAATAACATTCCTCCTTGTATGTCAATAAAGAGGGAGCACATAATGTTGACAATGATTGTTCCAGGTATTTGTTTACATTAATTTTTTGAATGTAACATTTTCATTTGTTTCATTTTTTTCATAGTATATTTTGTTTATTTATTTACTTATATATACATATCATGGTTATAGTAATTATGTGTAATTTTAAACAATTAAGTAAGTACAAACTTAAATATATGAATGTATATATCGAACCTCTTATCGATGAGCTACTAAAGTTATGGGCTTGCATGACTATGTATGACATTTGTAAACCAATCGGAGAGAAGAAATTTAAATTCCATGGAATACTTTTATGAACAATTCATGATGCCCTAGGACTAACACATTTTTGTGGTATGTAGCATTCTTATATTTCTCTTTAATACTATATAATTTTTTAAATATATCATGTTGCATGTTTAATTTTTAAACAATCTCATCGTATAATTGACATTAATCCATTTGTTGCAGGTCTTCAAACAAAGGGTAAATTTTCATGTCTAGTTTGTGGTCCTAAGGTGAAGTATCATCATTCAAAAAATTTAGGAAAGGTGGTGTTTGATGAGTATAGGCACCTCCTCCCTAAGAACCATAGGTATCGTACTATTGAAAAACATATTTTCAATGGGAAAGAAGAGACTAGTTTAAAACCGCGAAGAATGACACCTCACCTATGAAGGTTGGAATATAATAGAAATCGTCAAGTTGGTACACAGTTTATTTATGTATCATATAATATGTAATGTTTTGAATTTCTATTTTAATCATTGAATTTATTTTACCGTATTTGATAATTATTGTTGTGATTTCTTTTATGCTTCATGAAGGCCACCGTCATGAAGGTATTAATAATGGGCTTCCATGAGGAATGGAATTTTATTCCACTCAATTCATGAGGTTTACCTACTATGAGGAGCTAAAAATATCTCATTTGTTTGATACAATTCATATTGGGAAGAATGTGACAGAAACGTTATGGTGAATCATAGATGGTAGGAGGGATAAAGAAAAAATTGTCAAAATGTGTACTGACATTCAGGAAGCCAATCATGCAATGCGAAGTGTGATCCGATCAAATAGATATGGAGATCAAAATAACCTTCCATTATTATTAACAAAGCAACAAAGCAATGATGTAAAAGAGGTCATTCAAAGAATTAAATTTCCCATGGGGTTTGTTTCAAACATAAATAATATCTTAACGAAGAAAGGTGAATTTGGTGGGGTAAAAACACATGATTGGCATACCTTCATTAAGGTAATAATTTTGATATACATATTTATATATTGACCTTATACATCTTTTAAGTTTTTTATTTTATTTTTTCTATTTTGGTCGAAACAAATAACGATTCATTTTTTGTTACAATATGTTCTACCACCATCTCTCCCAAATGACTTTGAAAATGACGTCAAACAAGTTATATATGATCTTGGAAAATACATGAGGTAAGTAGTTGTGATTTATATGCAAAATGTTCTTTCATTTTTTTGTTGTACTTAATGACATGTGTTTTACTTGTAATGTAATATATATTATGTTATGTTGAAACATGTTATTTTATTTTGTCATGATCTCATGTAGATGGTTGTCATTGAAGAAATCCATAAAGATGATATAAAGTATTGGAAGAGAGAAATTCTTCGGCTAATGTGTGAAATGAAAAAGTATATACCTCCAACAATTTTCAATGCACAAGAACATTGCCTCATACACCAAGTTGAGGAGATTGAAATTTGTGGACCTATACACACAAGGTCAATGTGGATTGTGGAGAGGCACTTGAAATCATTGAAGGATTTAGTTAGACAAGAACACGTCTTGAGGGTTCTATGGTGGAGGGATATATGGTATATCAATCCATGCTGTATATTAGTCAGTATCTTCCTAAATTAGCAGCGCCAACTATGCATGCAGTGGATCGCATTTGGGATGTGAACTCCATCAAAAAATTTGAAGATCAGAAGCACCTATTGGGGAAAGGTAGAATGAAAAAAATGAGAGGTAATATATTAATAATTGTGGAGAATTATATAATTAATACATAATTTTTTTCATTTTTTGTGTATATGATCATACTCATTAATATATGAATATTTGTTATTTTATAAATTATTAATATTTACCATGGACGTTATAACTAATATTTAATATTGGTGAATTGTGATTTTTTGATTCAGTTACTCAAGATTGGGATGCATTGCATTTATACATTTCAAACAATCTTGATTGGATGAATGTATGGATTGAAAGATGTAAACAACATCATGGCGGTAGGTTATCATGGCAACGAATATCTAAATTGGTTAGAGAAGCTCATCGTAATGGAGATGACAATGTTACGCAAAGAGAGTTTGATTTAACATATGGTTTGAAAGATGGACATGCAAGAAAATTCACCCATTTTATTCTGTTATTTTAAATTATATTAATGTGACTACATGTGTACTTTCTTTTTCAGATACTTTCCAAGTTATATAAATTATATGTTAATTTATTAATTGCTAATGCATTTTTTACATATCTGGCATATTGCAGTTGAAACACCGCAAGCCTATGTGGTGCAATGGTCATAAATTTCGCATCAAACAGTTGGATGAAACTAGGAAAACTTCTGATAGTGGTATAACTACAGTATTCCAGGTCACTAATGTTTCCTCTAGGAGTGACAGACATCCCCGAGAATATGAAAATATATACTATGGGTATTTGAATGATATACTTGAGTGTGAATTTAATTCCTTCAAATTAGTTATGTTCGATGTCAAATGGTATAGGTTACGAATGCATGAACGAGATGAGGAAAAAACTGTTATTCAACATGAAAACAAATTTCCGATGATTAAAACAACGATGTTTGAAAGAGGACATGATCACTATGTTTTTCCAAGCCAATGTGAATAGGTATTTTACTCAAATTTTCTAGGTGAGAGGGATTGGTCATTTGTTGTTAGACATGATCCAAGAGGAAGGCCAATTAAGTATACTCATGTACATGAAGAAGATGATATTGAATAAGAAGATGATTCTTCAGATCAGACAGAGCTGGAAGATCATGCAGGGTCAACAGACGAAGAAGATCATGATCCAGGCGTATGAGACAATGTCGTTCTTAATGATGATGTCGATGAAAATATGCTCAAAAATGAAATTGATGATGATGATGATGATGATACCGTCAATCCTTTCAACACTATTTTTGAACTGGATGATGATACAGATGTCGCGTTCGATGAAGAAGAAGATACATAATAAGGATGATACAGATGTTGATTTGGATCAGGTACGTGACTATATATTTTAATTTGTATGAATTATTCTCTTAAAATAATTTACTTATGTCATGGGTTAATTACATGTTTTTAAGTTTTATGCGACGTTTTTATATCTTATGTTACATGTTTTTTTATTATTATGTGGAACCTTAAAATAGTTACCAATATACTAGAGTACGTGGTAAACTAAAAATATAATTTACAAACACATAATTTCATTTACCTTCATTAATTTTTGTTTTTGTAGTTTCTGTATTGCATGAATCTTACAACTAGGTTGCTTTCGATTATTTTCTATTTTATAGATTGGGTATTGGGGAATTGAGAGGGATGTGAGGGGGAGTGGGGGGGGGGGAACATATGAGCTTCCACCTTCATGTGGTTGGCCTTGTTCAGTAGAGGATAAATTATTCTTGAAACCAAGAGAAGCTCATTCATTTTTATACCATCATGATGGTAGATGTCATCATTGTTGTCATAGTGTTGCATCAACAAAATTTCAATGAACGTGTTTGTCATTTCTATAGAATATTCATTGAAACTATTTGAAAACATGGGACTTTAGCCCATGAATTATGAATAATTTATGTGTGTCATAGTTGTGATGAAAAATGGGACTTTGTCATTCACATGGGATACAATGAATTTTGAATGGGGCCAACGTTGAAATTTTTTCAAACTGTTTCTGTATGCACTGAAACTTGACATGGATAGACTATTCACATGCCTTAACGATATGGGAGGGTTTCTAAACTCAAATTTGACTCACACACCCACTTGTTTCCATCATCAATTCCTCATGTAAACCATAAACCCTATATTTCTTTCAAATTAGTACACAAATTAGTTAACACAAGTTTTAAGTGTGCATCAACCTTTCTTGATTTTTCTTTCAGGTTCTACATTGTATATTATACAATGTATGTGTGTCATAATTGTGATGAAAAATCCCTCTTTTTTCATTCATTGTTTAATCAACACCATAAAAATATGTCCTTGCAGTACTAGATGTGAGAATGTGTGTACTGTCGAACGAATTTTAAAAGGAACAACGAAAATGCATTGTACTAGGACTAGACATGGGCAACAATGACCTGTGAATGGGGCCAACATTCAAATTTTTTAAAACTGTTTTTGTATGCACTAAAATTTGGCATGGATAGACTATTCACATGACTTAATGATATTGGAGGGTTTCTGGACTCAAATTTTAAAAGGAACAATGATGGATTCACCTATACTTCCCATTTTTTACTCACCTTGTGAGGGATCATGTAGGATGTCATTTTTGTTTGAAATGTGGAACCATAGAAGGAGTAGTTTTTGAGATTCCTTCTAGAGAAATTCATTCTCACTCCTTCAAATTTAAATTATAATGCATAAACAACATTTTATAATATGAGGCACTAATTTAAGGACTATTTTTATCCCCAAAAATGGATGTTCGAGACCTCATTGTAATGGGAGATTCATTGCTAGTTTTCAAATAGGTTAAGAAAATATGTATCATTAAAACAGATTGTTTAAAGGCATATGTGTAGAGGGTATGGGACTTGATAAAGGGTTTCAAATATTTTAAAATAAAGTTTATTCCAAGAGAGGAGAATCAAAAGGAAGAATCTTTAGTACTTTCAATGTATCTTTTTAACCCCTATCTATCCCTTGCCAAGAACCTCTTTCTATGTTGAACCCATTTTCCACCCATTGGTACCATATAATGTCCAAGGTTTTGGAAAATATTTTAAAATGATGAACACATTGCAAAATTATTGGACGTGGCTGACACAATTGAGAAAGAAATCCCCAAAAACACTATCCTTGAACCTCAATATGAATATTCAAGGCAGGACCAATATGATGAGCTTGTAATCCTAAAGTTGCAAGAAAACATTATATCTAAAGGTGTAATCTCATTGGAGTCTTTATTCAATAAAGATGACTAAACTTGAAAGGTACAACTAGGAGAATACTAATCACTTTGGAAAGTCCAAGAAACCAAAAAGGTCAACATTGACATAGAGGACAAACCCAATTTCTTGAGTGTAGGGAGAAATTGTACCAACCAATTAGATGTGGTTGTTTTTGTTAATATTTTCAAGGAATTTGAAGATATTTTTTCATGGAAATATGGTGACCTAAAGGATTATAATAAGACCATTATACATAACACCATAAAATTGAAAGAAGAACACATATTAGATAGAAATTGAGGGGGATAAATCTAAAACTAAAGCTCTTCATTAAAATTGAGTTGTAGAAGTTAATGGACATAGGGATTATAGTACTAATTAGATATTCAAAATGGGTGTCCAATCTTGTAGGGGTTTGGAAGAAAAATGGGGAAATATGGCTATGTGTTGAATTCCATGACTCAAATCAATCATCCCTAAAGGATAATCAACCACTTCTAAATATGTACATGTTACATAGTAGGTGATGGGATTAGTATTGATGTCTATGATTGATGATTTATTAGGCTATAATCAAGTTTTTGTAGATGAAAGGGATTACCTTAAGACACCTTTCACAACCATGTAGGGGACTTATGCTTATGTTTGAATGACATTCGAGTTGATGAATATTGGTGCAACATTTCAAAGTGCCATGGATCATTCCTACCATGATTTGATTAGCAAGACGATGGTTGATTATCAATATGATCTCACTATATATTCCAAGGTTAGGGAACAACATGTGTTCCATATTAAAGATTTTTTATCAAGTGTAGAATGTATGGAATATTTACAAACACCCCAAAATTGTTGTTTTCTATCATAAAAAGATAAAATTTTGGAGCATATCATAAGTGAAAGAGGGATCTATATCAATCCAAAAATTATTTGGGTGATAAATGAGTTGAAGCCTCCCACTAATTGAAAGCGCGTCCAATATTTTTTTGGGAAAATAAAATTTATCTATAGATTTGTCTTAGACTATGCTGCCACCATCAAATGATTATTGAAGAAGTATTAAGTGTTTGAATGGACCTCTAAAGTATAATAATCTTTCAATCGTATCAAAGTTGTAATCACTAGTTCTCCAGTTTTGATAAGCCTTGATCTAGATAGATATTTCATATTGTACTTTTTTTCTTTTGAGGAAACCAAATTTTCCATTCTTACCCAAAATAATTGAGAGGCTTAGAAATTTTCCTATTTCATTGATGACCATAGTGTTATAGGATTGAGTTAAGGTACTCCCTAGTTGAGGAAAAATCATATGCCTTAGCGAAATCCATGGCATACTTTAGGATCTGCATTCTCTTGACCCATGTGATGGCTTATGTACCCTTTCCGCGAGTTGATATGATCCTCAACTAGCCACTGAGAGAGGAGATGAGATAACTAGTTGGCTAAGTTATATGAGCATGATATTGAAATAGATCCTTTTAAGGTCATCAAAGGACAAGGGCTTTACAAATTGACCATTGGATGTTGAAGTAGTGATTATTGAATTTGATGGAGAGTTGACTAAATATCTACTAATGGCATATCTAGAGTGGTACAAGAACATTATTTTTATCTAAACATAGACAATTCCTGATCAAGATGTCATCTAAGGAAAGGAGGGCCTTAGAAAATAAGGTCATTTAGTATATGTTGATTTTTGTCATACTTTTCATAAGAAATTTCAATGTAATGTTTTTTATATGTTTGGATATGACCCTTAACCTCTATAACTCTTATTCCATAACACTACAACCCATAACCACTATAGTCCTCAAAACTAACTCCTAATCTCTAATCAATTTAGTTGTTATCACCCCCAACCATAATGACCCTTAATGTAACCCTTAGCACTTATCACCCCTAAAATATATAAGTCATAGAACCAATAAATATTAACTAATATTATATCCCTTAAACCTTATAACACCTAACCCCTTTAATTCATTTAAATCCTAACTCCTATAACATCTAATACTTAATTAATCTCTAAATTTTATAACTGCTAACCATATAATCACTAACTCTTAGAACCACTATCATCCATAACCCCTAATGTAACTCCAATAATGTCTAACTCTTTATAGAACATACTTCTTAACATTGTAACCTTTAACACCTAAATATTATAACTCAATCACACCTAACCTCTATAAACCCTATTATAACCCATCACTTGTACAACCTTTATACCCTTATAATTCATAACCATTATCCTCTATAACTTAACTCCTGTAACCCCTTACCTCTTGTTCGACAAAACAAGTATTCCAACAAAGGACGAACACCTTTAGTAACCACTCACACAACCAGATCAAATATCAACACACCGATGTTTTGACATGGTAAAACACCTACGGGGAAACATCCACAGCCCCAACCAATGCAACCACTTGGAGACGTTTATTAATGAAAAATAAAAATATTACAGAGATATTTTACAAGAGAGTTTCTCCCAATTGATGATCGGAAAATGACCCTCCATTCTCTTTAAATAGAGATCATGGACCAATCGGGTGTTAAGCCACGGATAAATGGATGTTAATATCGAGGAGAATATGAACTGTTGGATCACTCTATGTCAGGAACATATCGTGACCGTCATATTTCCTAACTACAAATGCATACTAATGCATACTAAAGAAACACACTAAGAAACACACTTTTACCTAACGACACATTAGACCAAGTAGATATTAACTAACTCCTAAGTGTCTAAATAACCTAACATCCCCCCTTAAGAACAACTTGGGATAAGATTGAAGGATTTACAATAGTGACACAATAGGATAAGGAAGGAGGCATTAGAGCATGTCCCCCCTTAATGACAACTTCCTGAACTCCTAACATAGATTGAAGTTTGGAAAACTTCGCTTCTGTAAGAGACTTTGTGAAAATGTCTGCAACTTGATCTTTTGTAGGGAAAAATAGCACTTCAATAACTTCATCATGAATGATCTTTCTGATGAAGTTCATGTGTAGCTCGATGTGATTGTTGTGCTGATGTTGAACTAGGTCTTTGGTGAGCTTGATGGCACTCTGATTGTCACGCCAAAGGCTGGTCGGATGCTGCTGCTAGAATCCAAACTCTGAAAGGATCTATCAAAGCCACAAGGCTTCCTGACTTACATTTACCGCTGCTCGGTACTCTGCTTGTGCTAAAGAAAGTGCAATAGAATGTTGTTTCTTACAGGCCCAAGTGACAATTCCTGAACCAAGGCCGAAAAAATAACCTGCACTAGACTTTGAATCATCAGGTCGCTGGCCCAATCTGAATCAGTGAAACCAACCAATAAAGGAGTCCCCTCTAAATTGTAATGTATCCTGAACTAAATTGTACCATAGACATAGCAAAGTATCCTTTTAGCTTCTTTCCAATGGCTTTCATGGGGTGTTTTCATATACCGAGCAACAAGACCAACAGTAAAGGAAAGATCAGGATGGGTATGAGTCAAGTATAAGAGGCTACCAACTAACTGATGGTACAGGGTGGCATCAACTTCAAGAGAAGTATAGGTGGCAGCAATCTTGACTCTAGACTGGAAGGGAGAAGGAGTTGGTTTACAATCATCCATGTGAAAGTGATGAAGAAGGTCACAAGCATACTTAGACTGGGAAACAAAAAATCCTTCATTGGTTTGCAAAACTTGGATGCCAAGGAAGTAGTGAAAAAAACCTAAGTCTTTCATTTCAAATTTCTTCTTAAGGCTGGTTTTCACATGGTTTAAAAGTTTTGAGTCACTACCAGTAAGGATAAGGTCATCAACATAAAGGAAAAGGATTATGAGATGGATTCCTACTTTCTTGGTATAGACATTAGGATCAAAATGACATCTAGAGAATCCAATGTCAATAAGAAAGTTGTCCATTTTAGCATACAAAGCTCGAGGAGATTGCTTAAGACCATAAAGATATTCATTAAGGAGAAAAACAAGTTTAGAGTCATTCTGGACATAGCCAGGAGGTTGTTTCATGTAGATTTATTCTTGCAAATATCCATGCAAGAAGGAATATTTAACATCCATCTGATGGAATTCCCATTTATGTGAGGCAACAAGGGAAAGAACAAGGTGGATGGAATTCATTTTGGCTACATGGGAAAATGTTTCATTATAGTCAATTCCTTCAACTTGGGAAAATAATTTGGAAACTAAACAAGCTTTGTGTCTTTCAACACTTCCATATGATGCATACTTAGTTATGTAGACCCATTTACATCTAACAAATTTTCTTCCTTTTGGAAGAGGTACAAGATCCCAAGTAACGTTGGCCATTAAAGAACAATATTCTTCATTCATTGTTGTATCCCAATCTAGATGACCTGTAGCTTTTGCAAATGTCTCTGGATCATGAGTCTCTGAAACTTGAGCCAAAATAGAAGAGGCTCGATGGAACTATGAACGTGTCTGACGTTGATCTGAAGGATCACCCACAAGATCACCAGTTGCTTCTCATGTTGAACGAACCCATATAGGAAGCGGTGGAGTTGGTGCTTTTTCAGGTTCAAAAGACTCATTTGGAGGAAAGTGAACAGGAGGAGGTGGATTTTCATCCTCACTATCATTATCTGAAGAAGAAACTAGAATAGGAACAAAAGAAGGAAAAAACGCCGAAGATGGCTCGTAGGCCGAAGAAGGCACAATCATCGAATTAGGCTCGCAGGCCAAGAGATTTTCATCAAATTCAAAATCTCTTATAATAATAATTTCATTACAATGTGGTTGAAGAAGTCCATAACCTTTTACATCTTCAGAATAACCAACAAATACACACTTCTCACTTTTAGGCTGCAATGTTTTCTTTTACTCATCAAGAATGTGAGCCCATGCTATACTGCCAAATACATGAAAGTGACTTACATCTGGTTTAATTTTAGTCCAAGCTTCTTCAGGTGTTATGTTTTTAAGAGCCTTTGTGGGAGTGCGATTTACTATGTAAATTGCACAGTTGATTCCTTCCGCCCAATACTTTAGACTTAATCCCTTAGATTGGATCATACAATTAGCCATTTCTTTTAATGTGCGGTTCTTTCTGTCAGCAATACAATTTTGTTGTGGTGTATATGGAACAGTGTGTTGCATTTGGATGCCCTGTGTAGTGCAATAACTTGTAAAATTATTGTTCACATATTCAACTCCATTATATTTTCTTAACTTTTGAATTTGATGTCTAGATTGCTTTTCTACAAGGGCCTTGTAGGCCAAAAAATTGTAAAAAAATCCGCTCTTAAGTTTTAAGAAGTAAACCCAAGTACGTCTCGAAAAGTCATCAATGAAAGTTAAGAAATACTTGCACGTAGAAAAAGAAGGAGAAGAAAGTGGACCACATAAATCACCGTGAACAAGCTGCAAAGGGCCCAAGGCGTACCAAGAAGCACGTTTTTCAAAAATATCCCAATGATGTTTTCCAAGAACACAACCGACACAAACACCATCTGTACATGAAACAAGAGGAAGACCAATCACCATTTGTTGATTACATAGTTGTTGCAATGAGCGATATTTTAGATGACCAAACCGCTCATGCCAAAGTTTGCTCAAGTCATCGCTATGAGCAACAAAAATTGATGAAAAAGATAATGACCCAAAGTTGCCAAACTTGTACAACCCGATAATATCATCAGCAATTCCAGTTGCAAGAACATGCTTAGGATATTTTAGATCCTTGATTACAACTTGGTGAGGTGAAAAGTCTATGGTTTTACCTTCACCTGAATGAGTGATTTGATATATTGATAGAAGGTTACAAGAAAGATTTGGAACACATAATACATCATTGAAATGACAGTTTTCTATTTGAACTGTTCCAAATCCTTCAACACTAAGAGATCTATCATCACCAACAAATATTTTCTTGGTGTTACATTCATTTAGAGAAGAAAATATGTCTCTATCCTTAGCCATATGATAAGATGATCTAGAATCAATAAGCCACTCATCAGAAGAAGAAGTAGAAGTTGTATTGAAGGATAAACCAGAAGTAGAAAGTGCATGTCCATGAGAAGAAGAAGAAGAAGTTGTAGATTTTTAATGACAAAAAATCAACAAACTAATATTTTGTCAAACACTTAGCAACCTAGAGATAACTGTCTTCATAAATTTTAGAAATGCATAAAACCCACATTCAGAAATTTCCATAAGAATAAATACGCATTGCTAAGCAAAATATGCAGCGGAAATACACAGTGGACAACCACCCATAACTCACAGAAATTTAGGCAAATGCTAGGGAAAACCCCAATGCGGGGAAAACCAACGAGAGAGAGAGAGATCTATTATTCAGCTTCAGGAAAGTGTATTACAACAACAAACTAACAATTTATAGCCAAGGAAAATACCTCACAACACTACCAAACAGTCCCAAAAATTTTGTCTTGAAAAATGTGCCCAAGTCCGTACAACTGTACGACCTCCTCCAAATCTGTGCCTTGAAAAATGTGCCCAACAAGGTACTATATAACTTGTAGAGTACAACCCAGTAACAACAAGAAAAACCCAAAAAAATGCCTTGATTTCTGTGCCAAACAACTGCCTGGAAAATCATGCCCTTCTTCCTGTTGTACGGACTATACAGATCCGTACAGTATGGCCCGGAAACATAAAAATGGAACAACACTGCAGATAGAAAATTGCCTTGGGATTTGTGCCCTCTTAATCTGCTCACTTTCCTCTCTCAAGCCTACTTCGAAAATCCCTCTCAATATCCTCCCGATGTCTTCTCAACATTCGACATGTCTTGCACACTACCCAATGCATTCTTTTATAATCTGAAAATGACATTTTCCCCCCAAAGTGTCTTTTCACCTTCCCCAACCCTAGATCCAAAGGCCAAGATTAGATCTTGCCTTTTCAAGATCAAGGGTCATGATCCATTCCCTCCAAAATGTCTCATTTAAAATTAAAGTGAATTTCACTTTATTACATAAGTGCTTTATGAAAATAAAGTCACTTTAAAAATAGAAGGTACACTTTATTAAAAAGTCACTTTAATAAAAGAACCACTTAAACAACTTTATAAAAACCATTACAAAGTTAAGTGCCTGGTAGTGTAAATATCAAGGTAACATCTGCATACAAGACAAAACATGCAGAGTACCTCCCGAGCTAAAAAGATAACACTCCCTCTTAGCAAGGGATGTACTCGCTGCCATCTCCATCATCTGGTCCCATCACGCTGTGCTCCATAGGAGCTCCCTCTGAACCTGTAGCCATCTACAACATCTGCATAGAACTCAGACTAGAAGATCTTCTCCTGGAAACCTCCCGGAACCCTGAGCTCACTTCATCTTGAGCATTGGTTCGATCAACCTGGATGATCCTTCTGCCAGTGCTCAGAAGAGACTTACTCTCTTCTCAAGGAATGTAAGACTGATACCTTGGCACCACCACAATATTAGAAGCCTCCTCACACTCCTCATCCGAAACTGAATCATACATTAAAATCTGTCCTCTCAACATATACAACCTATTCACCCAGTTACCGATCAATTGCAGCTCTACCGGGTCCACTCCCTCTCTGCAGAAAAATACATGTTCCCTCTTAAACAATACACAATATCCTACATCCTCCAAGGCTGAGACTGAGAGAAAGTTAACACTCAACCCTGGAACAAAGAGAACTCCATCAAGCTCTAAGAGTTCCCCAAACTCAAGTTGGAATCTGACATACCCAATTCCACGTACATCTCTCGACATACCACCTTCATTTACCACATGTCGGCCAGGACCAATCTCTGTGAAATCTGGAAATACTCACCATATTTGCGTCATGTGGTTAGAGGGTTCGTTATCCACAATCCATCTGACATCACCTTCGAATCCTCCGCTGCCGACACTGGAAACTAGGGTAACTAAAAAAAATTCCCTATCGAACTTTGAAGCAAAGTCCTCTATGGCTACTGTAGCAGCTGTCTCAGGCCCCTCTGATTCCTTCTTCTTCTTCTTTCTCTCAGGACAATGAGAGGCAAGGTGCCCCAACTAGTTACAACAATAGCATATGACTTTACTCAAGTCCCTTCCAGAACTTCCTTTATTCTTGCTCTTTGCCACAAGAGAAACATTCTCATCAACTCTGTCGGTCTTCTAATTACCGCTTTGATATATTTCTCGGATCTCCTACTGAGTGAAATCATCCCACAGTCTGCTCCAATATGGTAGATGCTCACAACCCACCACTCACTTCACAAAGACTTCCCAATTTTTGGTGAAGCCATTTAAGGCTATCCTCACCAACTCAGAATCTGAAATGACCTCTCCAACAACTACCAGCTCATCTTTAACTTGAGCCACCCGGGTAAGATAGGAAGAGACACTCTCCTCCTTACCCATCTTGTTATCATGCAACTTATCCCTCAAGGCCATCTTCTGGTTGTCGTTTTTCACCTTGAACAAGTTCTTAAGTGCATCCCACATCTCCTTGGTAGTCTTTTTCTCAGCCAAGTGTCGGATAAGGTGATCCTTCACCCCATCTAGAATAATCCTCTAAGCTTTGGCTTCCTTGGTCTCATGCAAGTCCAAAGCAATAGGATCTGCTGCGGGAGCTGCTATAATAGATTTGACATAGCTATAGATCTTGTTCTCCTTGAGAACGACTGACAAACGAACCTTCCACTGCAAGTAGTTGGAAATACCATCCAATCGATCCTCATATATAATACTTGCAGCCATATTCCCTATCACAACTCAAGGAAAACAATCACACCCTTTTGCTCAAATATCACACTGCCCACTGTCACTCAGAGCCCAAGCTCTGATACCATGTAGATTTTTAATGACAAAAAATCAACAAACTAATATTATGTCAAACACTTAGCAACCTAGAGATAATTGTCTTCATAAATTTCATAAATGCATAAAACCCACATTCATAAATTTCCATAAGAAGAAATACACATTGCTAAGAAAAATGTGCAGTGGAAATACACAGTGGACAACAACCCATAACTCACAGAAATTTTGGCAAATGCCAGGGAAAACCCCAATGTGGGGAAACTCAACGAGAGAGATAGAGATCTATTATTCAGCTTCAGGAAAGTGTATTACAGCAACAAACTAACAATTTTCAGCCAAGGAAAATACCTCACAACACCACCAAACAGTCCCAAAAATTTTGTCTTGAAAAACATGCCCAAGTCCATACAGCTGTACGGCCTCCTCCAAATCCATGACTTGAAAAACATTCCCAACAAGGTACTTTATATACTGCATAGTATGACTTAGCAACAACAAGAAAAACCTAGAAAAATGCCTTGGTTTTCGTGCCAAACAGCTGCCTTGAAAACTGTGCCCTTCTTCCTGCTGTATGGACTATATGGATCTGTACAGTACGGCCCAACAATAGAAAAATGGAACAACATTGTAGGCAAAAAATTGCCTTGGGATTTGTGCCCTCTTTCTCCTTGGGAAATGTTCCCTCTCAAGCTGCTCACTTTCCTCTCTCAAGCCTACTCTGAAAATCCCTCTCAATCTCCTCCCAATGTCTTGTCAACATTCAACATGTCTTGCACACTACCCAATGCATTCTTTTATAATTTGAAAATGACATTTTCCCCCCAAAGTGTCTTTTCACCTTCTCCAACCCTAGATCCAAAGGCCAATATTAGATCTTGCCTTTTTCAAGATCAAGGGTCATGATCCATTCCGTCCAAAATGTCTCATTGAAAATTATAGTGAATTTCACTTTATTACATAAGTGCTTTATGAAAATAAAGTCTCTTTAAAAATAGAAGGTACACTTTATTAAAAAGTCTCTTTAATAAAAGAACCACTTAAACAACTTTATAAAAACTATTACAAAGTTAAGTGTCCGGTAGTGTAAATATTAAGGTAACATCCGCATACAAGACAAAACATGCGGAGTACCTCCCGAGCTAAAAAGCTAATAGAAGACGTAGAATCAATACTGATGTTGTGCTTCTTCATTGCTGCTTCTAAAACTTCCATCTTCTTGAAACATTTGAACTCATCATGACCATATTTATCACAAAATTTGCAATGTCTGTTAGTCTTCTTACTTTTATATTTTTCTCCTTTGTCACCATTAGGAGCAGAAGCTGTCTGAGTGGGTTTGGGACCCTTATATTGCTTGTTGTTGTGGCGAAGATGTTGCTTCTTGGGATTCTTGGGTTTATCTTTTTTATGGACGAATAAGGATTTGTTGGAGGTACATGCAGTGCTGATCACTCCAAGTTGTACAATCTTATCTTGCTCTCTAATCAAAGCATCATAAAAGTTCTCAAGAATGGGTTTTTATAAGCTATCCCTAGAGCCTCTTGCATGACATAAAAGGTAGATACAAACACATAATATGCACAACCTAGCTTAGAAAGAATAAGATATATGCAACGATCTTTTTCTATATTTATCTTACATTCTTCACATAAAGTTCTTGGACTTAAAGTCAGTACTTGATTTTCTAACTGTTGTGCTCGAATAATATTGTGTTTACCAAACACAGATTCAATCTTTTCCCAAGCTTCTTTGGGTTAATCAATTGATTAAAGGTGGAACCTTAAATCAGGGGAGATGAACATTATGATTAGTCCACGTGCTTTGTCATTCCTATTATCCCATTTTAATTTCTTATCAACATCAATGGGTGTTGTTTCATTTCCCAAGGTAATCCAATACATGCCTTTATTTCTTAATAAATCCTCCATATGGTATTTCCATTGGAAGTAGTTGGTGTTGGTAAGAAAGATATTACTTGTATAAGCCATATTGAATATGAAGATAATATGGATTTAAAAACTGAAACTGATGATCTGGATGGAAATATCTTGAAAAGTTAGTCGATTTAAAAAAAAAATGGCATTGAAAACGGACTTCGGATGTGAGAGTTACGCCCTTTAAAAAAAAACATAAACGGTAACCAAAGGACCACATGGTGGTGTAAGTTGATTTATGAAGTGACCCACTTTTATAAAGAGAAGTGGGGAACACTTTTACAATGAAGTTATTTTATAAAAGAAAAGTTGCATGCAAAATAAATAACTCCAAAATAAAATATTAAAGATACTTATAGTGATTCACTTTTATACTTGAAGTGAAACACACTTTACAATTTTAGCATGAACTTTTTCAAAAAAATTAACAAAAAGTGAGACTTGAACTCAAGACCTCTTACTTAATAAGATGAATTTTAACCAAATGGTCTAAAAACCTCCTAATGGAGTCCATGTCCAACTCTGATGCTAAAAACCCCTTAGCTGATAGGGCTTGTGTTATGGAAATTTGCAGGTGTTGTTCATGGTGATTGATTCTAAGAAGTGATGTTTAGGGAATGAGGTCCAATTTTTTTCCTCCCGACCTAACCATGGAATTTGAGATCAAGAAGGTTTAGTTATGGCTTAAGACCCTTCTTTCCCCCTTAACCTACATGTTAATCCCTCAAGACCCATTTCTATTATACAAACCCTACTCATGGCACCATTGTATCCTGCTTTGGATTCTAAAGAACACCAACTACAGCCTTGAGAACCATTCCTAATTCAATTCAATGGATGGTTGAACAAACCCACACATGCCAAATGTCCTCTCCAATTCAATGGATGGTTTAACAAACCCACACATCCCAAATAGTTGTGATGAAAAATCCCTCTTTTTCCGTTCATCGTTTAATCAACACCATAAAAATATGCCCTTGCAGTACTAGATGCAGGAACATGTGTAATGTTGAACAAAATTTAAAAGGAACAACGAAAAAACATTGTACTAGGACTAGACATGGGCAACAATGACCTGCGAATGGGGACAACATTGAAATTTTTTCTAACTATTTCTGTATGCACTTAAAGTTGACATGGATAGACTATTCACATGCCTTAACAATATGGGAGGGTTTCTAGACTCAAATTTGACTCACACACCCACTTTTTTCCATCATCCGTTCATCATGTAAACCATAAACCCTATTTTTCTTTCAAAGTATACAAATTGGTTGACACAAGTTTTAAGTTTGCATCAGTCTTTCTTCATTTTTCTTTCATGTTCTACATGATTGCATATACAATGTATGTGTGTGATAGTTGTGATGAAAAATCCCTCTTTTTCTGTTCATTGTTTAATCAACACCATAAAAATATTCCTTTGTAGCACTAGATGTCGGAACGTGTGCATTGTCAAACGAATTTTAAAAGGAACAATGAAAATACATTGTACTAGGACTAGACATGGGCAATAGTGACCTGTGAATGGGGCCAATGTTGAATTTTTTTCAAACTAATTCTGTATGCTTTGAAATTTGACATGGATAGACTATTCACATGCCTTAATGACATGGGAGGGTTTTTTGACTCAAATTTGACTCACACACCCACTTTTTTCCATCATCCATTCATCATGTAAACCATAAACCTTATTTTTCTTTCAAAGTACACAAATTGATTGACACAAGTTTTAAGTTTGCATCAACCTTTCTTCATTTTTATTTCAGGTTCTACATTGTATATACGATGTATGTGTGTCATAGTTGTGATGAAAAATCCCTCTTTTTTCGTTCATTATTTAAAAATCCTAAACTATAATACTAATGAGGCTATAACAACTAAATTATATTTACTACTATAACCTTTCACACTTAACCCTTATAACCCATAACCAAAAACCCTCTTAACTTACAATATAACTCCAAAATCTTATAATATTAAACCCCTAACACCTATAACCCTAATATATAATGCTCATAAATTTTAACTCCCATAAACCTTACCCCTATAACCTCTAATCCCCATTTCCTTAACCCTTTTAAACCTAAATTGATATAAGCAATGACCCTTATAACCCCAAACCCCTAGCACTTTTATCTTCTAACGCTAATCCATATAACCCTTTTATCTTAGTAACTATTATAAACCCATTATAAACCATTATATTTTTTCCTTATATTTGCATTATTTTAATTTATTACAACATAAGTAGTTGATTATACTGCTATTGTCATTTAAAAAAAATATATTGAATTAAATTATATTTAATTTTGTAACTGGATTTGAACAAAATTAAAATTTTGAGAAAATAATTTCATATATATTTTGAACAAATTTTATATTTAAAAAGTAAATGAAATCTTTCCATTTTCACCTATATTTTAGATTATCCTGGAATTAAATAAAATAATTTTATATATATTGTGAACAAATTTTATATTTAAAAAGTGAATGAAATCTTTCCATTTTCACCTATATTTTAGATTATCTTGGAATTAAATAAAATATTAATTATTGATTATACATACATTGTTTTTATAAGTTATTTCTGTTGGACACACCTACCACAATTAGAAGGGGGGGGGGCGTGAATGAGTGTGGGGATCTTTTTCCCAAAACTTCCCTCTTACACAAAACTCATTAGTTAGCATTCGACATTTACTCATTACTCATTGCTGTCATTAATAATCAGTTAGATGTGAGTACATATCAGCAACATATATCAACAATATATCATCAACAAATCATCTCCACAAGGAACACAAGATGTATGTACAATTTTTCTTTTTATTATGGACTTCAATCCGGGGGTTTTTCAACAACAAATGAATAGAGTACAACTCTACAAGAGCACTAGCTCTATATGCAAGACTCAGATTACATTCTCAGCACCAACTGAGATGAGACAACAATCCTCAACAGATATCAATCTGTACCATAAACAAGAGCATCAACCATGCACCAACCTGTGCCAAACAACCTGCAATCAACCTGTACCATAAACAAGTGCATCCAACCATGTACCAAGTATATACCAATCATGTTTCAACTACTCATCAACAATGACTGATCAATATGTACCAACATAATCAACTATACACCTCATGTATGTGCCAACTCATCAACTTCTTGTCTCAACCATGACTAGTTTTGGATTAGTCAACAACCCTAACTTGAAATAATCATAACTTTATACCTGTACTGAATAAAGATCTGAAACTGATACACAATGTTCTTCAGTGTGTTTTATACAATTCCTCCAAGTGGCACTACTTGGAACCTCTCAGAAAAGGAGTTATAACAAAAATGACATACCTTGTTGAATTCTGGCTTATTCTAGAGAGCGACCTTGTAGAGCGTGCCCTGCACAAAATATTTGATGAAATGATATGAAACTGTTATAGAGCATACTAAATAATGTACCCTAACCAACACATTTTGTCTCACTAAATTGTTTTTTTTAATGAAGAAGTTATGACGTGTTTACCCGAAACACCTGATTTTGACTAGTTTCAGGACTAGCCACAAACCCTATTTTCCATGGAGTGTAACTCCAAAAATAAAATGAACCACAAGCTGAATTTTTAACCACAGATACTTGACTATGTTTTCTCACTTTCATAGTAATTTTAGGATCTGAATCATTATATAAAAAAAGTTACAGCGAAAATGGTGAGATGACCTGTAAATAACATACCTTAGAAAGCACCATCAAAAGAATTTATCCTTCCTTGCATTTTGGCCTTCGTTTCTTCACTTTCCTCAGAATTTCAGCTTAGATATCCTTGGTTACCTCAGTCACCTATATATCTTCAA
>ML794068.1:320412-330611 GCA_009831015.1 Picea engelmannii
GAAATGGCATGACAAGCATTATCCATCTAGGATAGTTTCACCAACAATTTCCTTGATCTTCATCTCATTATTCCTCATACAAGCATGGGTCCTCCAACCATTCTTCTAGGATAACTCAATCCGTAAAGCGTCTTCTTGTGAGGGTTTTCACCATAAGGGGACCACTTTGGAGTTCATCCATTTGTGCACCTTATCAATCATGATAAGACAATAATGAGTCATCTATACATTTTTCCAACAATGCATCATATACCAATGAAGCCACATCGATCCATCTTCATCATGTATCAATGACAACTCATTGATCCATCTTCATCTATGCATTCTCATCAAGGAAAATACATATTATATTAAATCAATCATCAATCAATCAATCCTTTGACATCAATCAATCACTTGACATCAATCAATCAAACCATTGGCATCAATGACAACATGATCCAACAGTTTCTCCAATTTGAAAAAATATTATTTATTTATTAAGAAAAGATGCTAAGGAAATTGGGTTCATAGAACAAATCTCTCACAATGTTTTCAAAATAACCTTGTACATATGTATAACCCATCATTTCAAAGGAATGGATTCGATTCAAGGAGTTTCCTAAACCTCCTTTTTTATAAATTTACTAAACTCAATATCAAGAGCATTATTTCTCTTTATTCATAAACCCTTCCCCAAACCCTAAAAAAATACATCTTTTACTCTTTTTGACTCCTCTGGTTCTTTGCTGAGTGGCGTGCAAGGAAATTTGAGAGGAGGACAACAAGGTTATTAGTGGCTCCACATGTGCATCATAGAAATGGTACTGCTTATTATCATTTTATTTGCTTGTGTCTATTTTGGCCCTGTGATGGTCTTTGGAATCTATGACCTTTAACGGAAAACATTGGGTTTTCTCTTTTCATGGACTTAAAATATTACATTATTCATCGCCTAGGTTTTGCACGACCCATTGCATGCCTGTGAAAATGATTGCACCTAATTTGAACGTGTAACTCCGCCCACTAACACTTAGACCTAGTTGATTTTTGTTTGCTATGGCATGTTGTTGTTCCTAGAAATACTCTGTAATTTGTTGTGATTTTAGGGTTTCATGATGGTCATTGCCAAAAGTAGTGTTCTAGTTGTTTCAATGTTAGTGTTTCAGAGGGTGCGATGAATGGGAAGTCTTGGCAATTTCAAGTATTACTTTAAACTATATATGGCCATCCTTATTCACTATTTTTTAATGAAAGAAAACAATTTATATTGCTTTTATAAAAGCTGTATATACAAAACCAAAGGCATTGGAGGATTGCCTCTTCTTCCATTACCGTTTTATCCCTAAACTAGAACCATACTGAAATTCAATGATTTGTGTGGGTAGATCTTGTTAAATTTTTTTTACAGTAGGGAAGCATAATTGTAGAACATATTTCAATAGATTCCCGAGAACTGATCATCCTCCTTACTAAATAGAGTTAAATGCTCAAAACATGATACATACACAAAGTACTCAGAGTTTTTCAACAACATAAATAAAATGTCCCATAACAAAGCATGCCGTTAATTTTGAACATATTATTCATTCAATGTGCTACACCACATCTATAATGAATGGAAAGTCAAACCTCACAATAACAATCATCTCGCATGAGAGACTTTCTATAAGAACACAAAAGACAAACACGATTTATTCACTAAAGAGTGACTGAGACACAATGGTTACAGAGTTACAACTCTTCTTACACCCTGACACTGGAAACATGATCCGTCTGTGTTGCCCTAACTACAACCACTTGACTTGTATACTTTGTTTTTGTGTCTAGGACTTTTATGGGAATCCCTTTTTCCTATATTTTACAATTTTTAGTGGATTTGCTTTAGGTATAACTCATTAAAATAGAACTTAGGATTATTATATTCCTATGATACAATGCATTTTTTCCTATTATTATAATAGAACTTTAGGTAGAACATATTCACATCATAATTGTTGTTATGTAGGTGATATTATATCTCTCCAAGGTTGGGTTACCTTCAACAAGGTTCCCAATACCTACAATATATTGACTCTATTTTTCATAATTAAAAATCCCCCTTTATGAATGAACGTGATAAGATATTGGTCAACAAGGTGAATCCCCTGTGATCCTTATGAGTATTTAAAATGTGTATGGTGGTCTCTATAATCACAAAAGTTTACTATGTTAGAAATGACAACATTTGATTCAATGTTGTATAGGGGTACTAAGTGAACTATGACATTGTTGATTAATGTTGGTTGTCATTGATGTCAACCCTTGAAGAAAGCCCTGTAGCACAAAGGTTTGGGTAATGGAACCAATATTTTTTGATGTAAATATGACTCATTATTGTTTTGTCATGGTTCATAAGAAGTAATTATGGATTAACTCCAAAGTGGTCCCCTTATGGTGAAAGCCCTCACGGGAAGACGCTTTGCGAAGTAAGAGAACAAATGCTTAATTGTGGAATAATGAGATGAAGGACAGTGAATTTTATAGGGAAACTAACCTAGATGGATATTTCTTGTCATTCCATTTTCGGTGGTATGTAGAACGTCACATAACTCCTCACGGTTAGAGAGTTATGACCATGTGAAGTTGGAGAACCCAGGTTTGGGTAATGGACCCAAGTTTGTTTGATGTATAACGATATGATTTTTGCTATATTTGAAGGTAATACTATTCTATATGGATAGTACATGTCATTCCATTTCTGGTGGTATGTGTAATGTTACATAACTCCTCACGTTTTGAGATTTATGGCCTTACGAAGTTGGAGGACCCTCATATGTCATCTAGAAGCCCTAAAAGGTCAAAGTAATCAAAGTGGTTTAAGAGATTTTAAAAGGTAAATAATAAAGTGAAGTGATGAGTGTATTATAATTCAAAGTGAATACAAAATAAATTATTTCAATAATAAATTTAATGGAGAAATTAGAAGTGGGTTAACCCTAAAATAAGGAAAGTGGGCCAAGTGACCTAGAATATGTTTTTAAGGAAACTACTTGGAGAGTATAAATAAGAGGCAAGGCTCTCTCATTTTAATCACACTTGAGAATATTGAATATATATAGGTGTCTGAGGTAACCAAGGATATCTAAGCAGAATTTCTGAGGGAAGGTGAAGAAAAGAAGGTCGAAATGCAAGGAAGGATAAATTATTTTGATGCTTCTTTCTAAGGTATGTTATTTACAGGTCATCTCACAATTTTCGCTATAACCTTTTTTATATAATGATTCAGACTGTGAAATTTCTATTCCATTGATAAAACATACCCAAGTATTTGTGGTAAACAATTTATCTTGTGGGTCGTTGTATTTTTGGAGTTACACTACGTGGAAAATAGGGTTTGTGGCTAGTCCTAAAACTAGTCAAAAACAGGTGTTTCGGGTAAACATGTCATCACTTCTGCATAACAGATCCAAATTAAGTGAGACCAAATGTGTTGGTTAGGGTACAATATGTAGTATTCTGTGTAACGGTTTCATATAAATTCAATGAATATTTCGTTTGGGGCACGCTCTACACCGTCGATCTCTAGAATAAGCCATAATTAAGCAAGGTATGCCATTTTTGATATAAATCCTTTTCTGAGTGTTTCCAAGTAGTGACACCTGGAGGAATTGCATAAAACAAATTGAATAAAATGTTGTATCAGTTTCGTATCTTTATACATTACAGGTTCAAAGTTATGATTACTTCAAGTTAGGGTTGTTGAGTAATCCAAAACTAGGCATGTGAGACTAAAGAAAAGTTTGATGAAAATGCTAGTCTCTTGTTGTTAAATTTAAGGAAGGTTTACAAGAATGTGATAATATACACCAGGTCTATTATAGAGCTACAAATCATATTTGGATGATGAAATTGATGAGGGCTTTTGGTTGAGGTACATGTTGAGTACATGGTTGAGACAAGTAGTTGATGAGTTGACACATACATGAGGTGTATAGTTGATTATGTTGGTACATATTGATGAGTCATAGTTGAAGAGTAGTTGAAAGATGATTGGTACATACTTGGTACATGGTTGGATGCACTTGTTTATGGTACAATTTGATTACAGGTTGGTGCATGGTTGATGCACTTGTTTATGGTACAGGTTGATTACAAGTTGAGGTACATGTTGATGCATGGTTGATGTATGGTTTAGATTTATTGGTATAGGTTTATAGCGGTATACATCACAGTGATAGTGTGACAGTGGTTCCATCATTCTACTTCTACTTTAGGGTGGTAGGACGGGGCAAGGATAGGTGGTTGTAGCCACCTTCCGGTTGTAGCCGGAGAACATAGGGGGTTATAGCCTCCTTCTGGTTGTAGCTAGAGAATTGGGGAGTTGGATATTCCCTCAGGTTGTATCTTGAGAAACTAGGGGGTTGGAGCCTCCTTCCAGTTGCAGCTGGAAAACAAAGGAAGTTGGTGCTTCCAATTAATGTAATTCTTCAAGACATATAAGAAAAAACATTCTGTGGTTTTCTCCCGATTTGGGTTTCCACGTAAAACACTGGTGTACTGTGTATGTGTGTGATTGTTTATTTCTTACTGCTCGTTATTGGATAATAATTCTGCATTGATATATCATTTGAAGAAAAAGGATTATAATTACGCTATTACTGATTCACCCCCCCTGTCAGTAATCCAACAATTGGTATCAGAGCAGGTTCCTTCAGAAATCAGTTTAACCACTGAAATATAGATCATGGAGAGTACCAATCGTATAAAAATGGAATACCAGAGTTTGATGGACAAAAGTATGCTTTTTGGAGAAAAAGGATGAATACATATATACAAGCACAGGGATTTCAAGTTTGGAAATCAACTGTAGATGGATACACAACACCAATAGTTCCACCAAAAAATGACAAAGCAGTGAAACTCGGTGAGAATAATTCCAAAGCCAAAAATGCACTTTTGAATGGTCTCAGTGATACAATATTCACCAAAGTTGCACATTGTAAATCTGCTAAAGATATTTGGGACAAGCTTTGAAATATTTATGAAGGAGATTCAAAAGTCAAAGCAACAAAGCTTCAAACTTACAGAGGTAAGTTCGAACAACTAAAAATGAAGGAAGATGAAGATATCACAACCTACTTCTTACAAGTCGATGAAACAATGAATGTGTTAGAATATAGAAGATGGTGTGCTCATTTTACCATTGAAGATACCTTCGTCACCCAACCATAGGCCGAAGCCTCCCTTCGAGCACCTTAACCTCGACTAAGAATTCCTTCGAAAGAAAACCCTAGGCTAGATAGCCAAACAAAGGGTAGCACACCTCTCTCCAAGGATAACGCAACACAAAAGACTGATCAGATAGTCCCAAACCCTAGCCAAGAGATATTCAAGCCAATACTGAAAACTTGTGTTGCTGTAACTGCACCAATAGCTCTCCTCCAAACCTGCGTACAAGACTGCAACTGCAGTGCGCACCAAACTGGGAACTGCAATTTTGAGATGCTACAAATGAGAACTGGTGCCCTGTATTTATAGTGGTTCTACCAGTTTTGCTGGGGCCGACTTCTCATTCTAGATAAGTGTTTGTTCAGTATATTATTATTATTTCTGGCCAACGTCTTCTCTTGGAGGCTAATAACCTAATATAAATTATCTTCTTGGGCCGACAAGGCTTCTAGGGTTATTAGCCAACTCATTAGGGTTTATCTTGCTTCCTGAAGTCTTCTATTCTCATCAGGTTCACACGTGGAGTTAAATACCTCCCGCAGCTACCATAATATTAACACTCCCTCCTATCTAGAGAGGTATTTACAGGTAATGGACTTAAGCAAAAAAACATACCATTTACCCGGTAGCATCAATATAGTCATCTAGACTATTTCATGATTAGATCATGAGCATCACCATCATCATCAGATGCATCAACTCTCAAGACCATACTTCATCTGAGTAATTATATATGATGCTGGATAAGTCACTCTCACCATAGAGTGATACAAGAGGAGTAAAAGTTCTGAACTGTTTTTCATCTGGAAAATCTCTGTTCATCATCCATCTGAATGATCATTATCTCCAATAAACTGTTGATAGTCTTCAAGGCAATTAAAACAAGCATAGAGCACAACTGTTTCTATTCATAGTAGTACATAACTACAATCCAGTGGTTCAATACCACATCAAGTAAAACAAAAGTACTTGATCAACAACGTATGGTTGCAAACAGTGAAACATATTCACCACAATAGTCCTCATCTACTGTCATACAGTATTCATAACAAACATCTGATAGAAACCTGCATAGAAACAATGTTATGATATAAACTGATTTGTTTGGGCCAATCCTTCACTCACATCTGTGAGTTTTGAAAGAATATCTACCACCACAGTAGTCTTCATCTACTATCATATGATCTTCATAACAAACATTTGATAACAATCTACACAGGAACAATGTTATGATATAGATTGAATTATCTTGGCCAATCTTTCACTCACATCTGTGAGCTCTGAAAGAATATCTTCCTCACGAATAGTGGAACATATCCACCACAATAGTATATCTCTATTGTCTAGAGACAGGTAGTCTCCATAACAATCATCTGATGCCATCCTACATAAAAAAAATATTTTTAAAGATAAACTGAATCATTTGGGCTAATCTTTTACTCACATTTGTGAGATCTGAAAGAATATCTGCCCTCATCAACAATGGGCTATCTACCCTATTCTTCACAAACAAGGAAGAAGGATTATTTCTGATTTCTGAGCCTGGACCATTTCTCACCCTGGGCCATTCTTCCTACACTAATTAAAGTGCACCCTGGACAGAAAGTATAAACCCTAAGAAATGTTTGGACCATTCCTCATCCTGGGCCATTCCTCCTACACTAATTAAAGTGCACCCTGGAGAGAATGTATAAACCCTAAGGAATGACTTTCCCTGATTATTGAGCCTGGACTATTCCCCACCCTGGGTCATTCCTCCTACACTTATCAAAGTGCACCCTGGAGAGAATGTACAACCCTAAGGAATAATTGTCCTGACCGTTCCCCACCCTGGGCCATTCCTCTGACACTAAACAAAGTGTAACCTGGAGAGAATGAGTCTGCCCTAAGGAATGCATGTCCTGCATCAACCTCCAAAACGAACCATTCTTCGAAACTGCTCACAACTGTGAACTTCAAAATAATGACTACCCGATGAGGCAGACCATTCTACTTGACCACTACTCAGAGTGACTGTCAAGAAGAATGACTGTCCTAGACCACTCCCCATGTTAACCACAATGGGAAGTCATTGTCTATGATTGATCCGTAGGATCTTTTAAATGATTATGGTTGAGTTTTAAACTTGCATGTATAACTTAACCATTTGAGAATTTAATGAAAGAATGAGGAAAGAAGAGGATTATATCAGTCAAATACACATATGCAGATCTAAAAAGAATAGTAAACAACAAACCATAAGAACGCAGGTTGATAACGGAGTTCGGCACAACTTTTGCCTACGTCTCCGGGCCTTTTTCCTGTGGGGGAGGCTTCTTTATTTCTTCTCAAGTGATCAACATTACATCTCAACAATGCCAAATGGCTACAAGACTGATCTGGTCTTGTTGTCCCAGATCTCAAGAACCCTGCAAAAGAAACGGCATGCAAAACTGATGCTCCAAGCTCCCAGAAACGATCCGACAACGTCTCCACCTCAAAGGCTTCCCTGCATCAAACTGACTTTGGCTTGGCTTTCCTTCAGCATAAATCTGCTTTGAATGACTGTGTTTGGCCTCAAACAGGCCTGGATTATATAGCATTGGAGTTGGTTTCACATCTCCAACTTCCTCCAAGAATCTGGCCTCCAAAAATGCCCAATATCCCCCCAAAAATGGAGGGAATCAGCCAAATATAGGCATAGTTATAACTAAAAAACCAAAAACTTTATTAAAAACCCACTGAATAAAGTTTTATTGGGCCGCAGCCCCCATACCCTGGGCGCGCACCCCTTTTTACTCGGTCACATGCTGGCCATGTGGCCACGCGCTATGGCGCTGGCCCCTTTGCATACGACGCTAACCCTGGTCCTGTGGCAGATTCATAGGCCCACGGGCCAACCTCCCGCGCCCTCGTCGGTATAGCTCTGGGTTTTATGCACCGGCTCGAACCGTGGCCTAACCCAATATTCCCGCGCGTTCCGTTGGTTGCCCCGAGCTCCGGCTACGTGGAATGGTCGTATGGTGGATGCGTTGAACCGAGGGCTGGGGCTATGCCCCGACCCTTTTTCCCGGCGGTCAAAACACATTTTAAATTCAAATAAATATATTTCCGTTTTGATAACAAGTAACACGTGCCGCCCGAGTGGCTAGCACAAACCGCCGGTCCTTTGCCCGCTCGGAGGTCCCGGGTTCGAACCCCCCGGCGACGACCAAAACAATTTTACAAAGAACCTTTAAACCAATGACGGGGTGCCACGTGGCAGCCCAGGATTGGGCCACGTGGCACCCTTATCAACCAATGACAATATGCCACGTGTCAACACGTGATTCGCCCACATGTATGCCACATCAATTCTGCCGTACTGCCACGTTGCTTGCCACGTCAGCCTACCGTACGCCCTGTCATATGTTGCGTCAGCATGCCACGTCATCCAATGACGTCAGCTTGCCACATGTCACCCTGTGAGTGGTGACACATGTCACCTCCGTACTGGTCCAATTGCATGTCAAAAGTGCTAAATCCGTACGACACGTGTCGTGTCCTGGTGATGCCATGTGTCCCCTGTACGGACCTGCCACATGTCGCCTTTTGGATCCGCCACGTCATCTGTACGGATGTGCCACATCAGCTGTACGAACGTGCCACATCAGCTGTACGGACGTGCCACGTGGACTGTACGGACTATACAGTCATCCCATTTTTTTGCCTGTTTGACTTTTCGGACAGAACGCGATATCTTCTCCATACGGACTCCGTTTGACGAAGTAAATATACCACCGGAATCAGGAAGACAAGACGGACGCAATGGCACAGGTTTCGTCGCATTCTGAGCACTTTCATTTTTGAGCATTTTTCAAGCCCTATCAGGCTTCTGGATCCGATTTCGGATCAATGATACATCAGTAATTAGTCTCCCTCCCATGTTAACTACAATGGGAAGTCACTTTCCATTAGAAATCTCAATCCACTTTCCGAACAGGAAAGCATCTGTCCAATTTGGACTATTTTTCAATTACAAAGATAAATGCTCCCTCCTAACTGGAGAGTTATTTAAATCATAAAAAAAAATGTTTTTCAAAAATATTTTTCCATACCTTCTCTTAGCTTGGAGAATCTTCCCCATCCTTGTCTTCTCTCGGAAATGCACAAAATTGATTCTGGATAGAGGTTTTGTCAGGATATCTGTTGTCTGCTCATTAGTGGGAATATACTTGAGCTTTACTTCTCCTTTCTGGAATTCATCATGGATAATGTAATGATTGATTTCAAATGCACTTTAGTCTGGAATACTGTGAAGGCTTCAAGTAGATCTGAACAATAGAGTATATCATAGTTGGAGAGTTGGAGCATATCTATGTGGCACTTCTTCTGTCATCATGAGTTCTGATCTCTGAATAGTCATCTTTATAGGAAATCTTCTCCATGCTTCTGTTGTGCACTGGAGGTTATCCACCAAGTTATCTTCTTCTATCTGCTTACATGAGTCTTCTTCTGGTGTGCCTCAAAGTTTTGAGATTTCTCTTCATACGCTCTTTATTCAATTTCTCTGGAGAATATTCTTTGCATTCATCTGATGTAGAACTCCAACTCATGGATGTTGCAGATGATATAATGACTTATGCAGTGATATATTTGGTGTACTAGAACAAGTAATCATCATAGTCTTCTCCCTCCATCTAGGAGAACCTCTGGTTCTGGATCTTGCAATGCTTTCATTCATAATTTTTCCATACACTGTTCTTCATCACGACTTTCAGTTCTTTTGCTTGATTTCTTTTAGTGAGTTCATATCAGGCTGATTCTTTGATACAATGACTGGTTGTTCTGGTTTCTTTTTCTTTCTTGGAATCTTCATGTTTTTCTTTTACTTTTGGGTTCATGGAGTTTCTTATAGTTTCCATTCCATAGAGATTCCACTTTTTCTTTTCATCATAGGATCACATATTTGGATGAACAACCAAGAATACTTTAAGGCTTCTCTTCGAAGAAGTCTTCCTCTGCAGTTGAAATGAACACGTACTAACTTT
>ML794068.1:343097-360501 GCA_009831015.1 Picea engelmannii
TTCACAAAAGTGTGAGATAAGAAAAGAAGGTTCAGGGAAATTGGTCGCTACAGCTGCAAGAACTTCAAGCAACATATATGTGTTAAGCGAAATTGGAAATGAAAAGTGTTGTCTAGGAAAGGAAGATGAAATTTGGCTATGGAGCAGAAGAATGGGTCACATGCATTTTGATAACCTTGTCAAAGTTAGCAAAAGAGAAACAGTCAGAGAAATGCCCCAGATCATGAAACCAACACTTTATGCAAGCATTGCCAACAAGGAAAGCAAACAAAGACCAAGTTCAAATCAAAGGAATATTCAACAACAAAACCACTGGAAATTGTGGATACTGATCTAGTTGGACACACTACAACAAAAGGCTTAAAAGGTGAGAGATACTTTATGTTATCAGTTGATGATTAAACAAGAATGACTACAGTTTTCTTTCTCAAGAACAAGTCAAAAGGTTTTGAAAATTTCAAGATCTACAAGGAAATGGTTGAAAATGAGATGGATTCAAGAATCAAATGCTTAAGATCGGATAATGGAGGAGAATTCACCTCAAATGAATTTATGGACTACTGCAGCAATCATGGAATAAAAAGGCAATTATCCGTCGCTAGGACACCTCAACATAATGGAGTTGTTGAAAGAAAGAACATGACAGTACAAGAAATGGCTCGAACAATGATAATGGATTCAAAGTTGACAGATATGTTTTGGACACAGGCAGTGAATACAACAGTTCACATTCCAAACAGAGTAATGCTCAGAAAAAACACTGATAAAACTCCCTACGGACTATGGAAAGGAAGACCAACAAATGTGAAGCACTTCAGATTTTTTGGAAGCAAATGCTACATCAAAAGAGAAGATGGCAGAATGGGAAAGTTTGATTCTCATGTGGACAAAGGAATACTTGTTGGTTAATCAAGTACAAGGAAAGAATACAAGTGTTACAATCTAAGATTAAACAAAGTTGTGGAAAGCATCAACGTAACAATTGATGAAACATGCAGATGAAAATCAAAGGAATAATAAAACAAATCAATGGAACAACTTTTCAAAGAAGAAGATGAAAAATAAATAGAAGAAGAAGATGAAGATGAAGAGAATCTGAAAGAAGCATAAGATCAAGTTCAACAAGTATATCCAAAGACACCTAGCAAATGAGTACAGAAGAATCATCCTTTAGATTAGATTATTGGAAACAAAGATACAGGAGTTGAGACTAGAAGAAAAATCCGTTCACCAAAACAAACACATCTAGCACTCTTATCTACAATTGAACCAAACTATTTTGAAGAAGCAAGAAAGGATGAATTTTGGAATAATGAAATGGATGAAGAATTGGATCAAATAGATAAAAATGACACTTGGGAATTGGTTCCAAGACCAAAGAATAAGAATGCGATCGACACAAAATGGGTTTTCAGGAATAAATTGAATGAAGATGGACAGGTTACAAGGAACAAAGCTAGATTGGTATGTAAAGGATATGCATAGATTGAAGGAATCGACTTTGAAGAGACATTTTCCCCAGTTGCTAGAATGGAAGCAAACTGTTTTCTTTTAGCTTAGTCATGCTCCAAAAATGTTAAAGTATATTAGATGGATGTTAAATCAGATTGTATGAATGGGGAACTTGAAGAAGAAGTCTACATTGAACAACCAGAACGATTTCAGTTGTCAGAGAACACAAACTATGTGTGTAAATTAAAGAAGGCCTTCTATGGTCTAAAATAGACTCCTAGAGCATGGTACTCCAGACTGGATAATTATCTGCAGCAGGCAGGTTTCAGAAAAGGAAGTGCAAACAAAAGCCTCTACATCAAGGTAAGTCAAGGTAATATTTTATTAATTGAAGTTTATGTTGATGATATTATTTTTGGTAATGATGATGACAGGTTAAGCCATAAATTTGCAAAAGACATGTAGAATGAATTTGAAATGTCATTACTTTTAGAACTATCCTTCTTTCTGGGACTTCATATACGTCAAAGAAACTAAGGAATTTTTATTTCTCAAACCAAGTATATCAGAGAAATGCTAAAGAGGTCCAGAATGGAAGATTGCAAACTAGTTATCACTCCCATGCAAATCAGTTGTAAGTTGAGCAAAGATGATGATTTGAAGTCTATAGATTAGAGGCAATACAGGTCAATGATTGGCAGCCTACTATATGTGACAACATCCAGACCAAATGTAATGTAGGCAGTTGGACAGGTGGCACGATTTCAAGCATCACCAAAGGAATAACATGTATTAGCAGTAAAGAGGATATTCAAATATCTCATAGGAACATAAGAGTTTGGATTACGGTATCCAAAACGAAAAGATCCATCACTTATTGCCTACATAGACGCAGATTGGGCAGGTTGTATTGATGACCGACGAAGCACCAATGGAGCAATGTTCTACTTAGGTGAGTGTTTGGTATCATCGCTAAGAATGAAACAATCATCAGTATCTCTATCTACAGCCGAGGCAGAGTATATTGCAGCAGCAACATATTGTACACATGTTCTTTGGATGAAGCAAACTTTGATAGATATACAGGTTGAGTATGATGAGCCCATTCCAATATATTATGATAATACAAGTGCCATCAGTATCTCAAAAAACCCGGTGATGCACTCCAAGGCGAAGCACATTCCAATCAAGTATCACTTTCTATGGGAACATGTTGTAGAAAAGAACATCAGAGTTGAGTATGTGGGCACAAAAGAACAAGTGACAGACATATTTACAAAACCACTTCCACAGGAAGCCTTTGAATATCTTCGCCAAAGACTTGGAGTTATTTCTACTCCAAAATGAATGGTTTTTGAATGCTTATCTTATATGTCTTATATGTACACGAGCAAGCACCATAAGAGGACAGCTCAGTCAATGGGAGTAACCCCGGATGGAAAGATACCTTTGTCATTGATGACAAAGGGGGAGATATTTATCAGATGCAGAGGACATAAGTAGATTTATCACATGCAAAGGACAAAGGCGTGGTTCTAGGGGGAGCATGAGTGATATGATTTCAGTATTGCATCAGAGTGTTTCCATCAATGCCAAAGAGGTAGATTGTTGATTAAGGTTGGTTGTCATTGATGTCAACCCTTGAAGAAAGCCTCGTAGCACAAAGGTTTGGGTAATGGACCCAAGATTGTTTGATGTAAATATGAATCATTATTGTTTTTTCATGTTTTATAAGAAGTAAATATGGATGAACTCCAAAGTGGTCCCCTTATGGTGAAATCCCTCATAGGAAGACGCTTTGCAAAGTAAGAGAACCCATGATTAATTGTGGAATAATTAGATGAAGGACAATGAATTTGTTAGGAAAACTATCCTAGATGGATAGTTCTTGTCATGCCATTTCAGGTGGTATGTAGAACATCACATAACTCCTCACAGTTAGAGAATTGTGACCATGTGAAGTTAGAGAACCCAGGTTTGGGTAATGGACCCAAGTTTGTTTGATGTATAACAATATGATTTTTTCTATATTTGAAGGTAATAAAATTATATATGGATATTACATGTCATTCCATTTCTGGTGGTATGTGGAATGTCACATAACTCCTCACATTTTGAGAGTTATGGCCTTACGAAGTTGGAGGACCCTCAGATGTCATCTAGAAGCCCCAAAAGGTCAAAGTAGTCAAAGTTGTTTAAGAGATTTGAAAAGGTAAATAAGAAAGTGAAGTGATGAGGGTATTATAATTCAAAGTGAATACAAAATAAATTATTTCAATAATAAATTTAATGGATAAATTAAAAGTGGGTTAACCCTAAAATAAGGAAAGTGGGCCAAGTGACCTGGAAGATGGTTTTAAGGAAGCTACTTGGACAATATAAATAAGAGGCAAGGCTCTCTCATTTTAATCACACTTGAGAATATTGAATATCTATAGGTTTTTGAGGTAACCAAGGATATATAAGCCTAATTTTTGAGGGAAGGTGAAGAAAATAAGGCCGAAATGCAAGGAAGGATAAATTCTTTTGATGGTGCTTTCTAAGGTATGTTATTTACAGGTCATCTCACCATTTTCGCTATAACATTTTTTTTATAATGCTTAAGACCATGAAATTTCTATTCCATTGAGAAAACATAACCAAGTATATGTGGTAAAAAATTCAGCTTGTGGGTCGTTGTATTTTGGGAGTTACACTCCGTGGAAAATAGGGTTTGTGGCTAGTCCTGAAACTAGTCAAAAATAGATGTTTCGGGTAAAAATGTCATAACTTCTTCATAACAGATCCAAACTCAGTGATACAAAATGTGTTGGTTATTTAGTCTTTATTATTTCTTGTAACAGTTTCAAATCAATTCAACTAATATTTCATGCGGGGCACGCTCTACACGGCCGCTCTCTAGAATAAGCCAAAATTCATCAAGGTACGCCATTTTTGCTATAAATCCTTTTCTGAGAGGTTCCAAGTAGTGACACCTAGAGGAATTTCATAAAACACACTAAATAACATTGTGTATCATTTTTGTATCTTTATACATTACAGGTTCAAAGTTATGATTACTTCAAGTTAGGGTTGTTGACTAATCCAAAACTAGGCATGTGAGACTAAAGAAAATTTTGATGAAAATGCTAGTCTCTTGTTGTTAAAGTTAAGGAAGGTTTGAAGGAATTTGATCATATACAACATGTATATTATAGAGCTACAAATCATATTTGGATGATGAAATTGATGAAGGCTTTTCGTTGAGGTACATGTTGAGTACAGGGTTGAGACAAGTAGTTGATGAGTTGTCACATACATGAGATGTATAGTTGATGATGTTGGTACATATTGATGAGTCATAGTTGATGAGTAGTTGATACATGATTGGTACATACTTGGTACATGGTTGGATGCACTTGTTTATGGTACAGGTTGATTGCAGGTTGTTTGGTACAGGTTGGTGCATGGTTGATGCACTTGTTTATNGATTACAGGTTGAGGTATAGGTTGATGCATGGTTTAGATTTATTGGTACAGGTTTACAACGTATATATCACAGTGATAGTGTGATAGTGGTTCCATCATTCTACTTCTACTTCAGGGTGGTAGGACGAGGCAAGGACAGGTGGTTGTAGCCACCTTCTGGTTGTAGCCGGAGAACATAGGGGGTTGTAGCCAGAGAATTGGGGAGTTGGAGCTTCCCTCAGGTTGTATCCTGAGAAACTAGGGGATTGGAGCCTCCTTCCTGTTGTAGCTAGAAAATAAAGGAATTTGGTGCTTCCAATGAATGTAATTCTTCAAGACATATAAGAAAAAACATTCCGTGGTTTTCTCCTGATTTGGGTTTCCACGTAAAACACTGGTGTACTGTGTATGTGTGTGATTGTTTATTTCTTACTGCTCATTATTGGATAATAATTCTACATTGATATAACATTTGAAGAAAAAGGATTGTAATTACGCTATTACCGATTCACCCCCCTCTCAGTAATCCAAAAAATTTCATGGTATTTTTAAAATTTGGTTCATT
Organism: Picea engelmannii; assembly: GCA_009831015.1. Lineage (NCBI taxonomy): Eukaryota > Viridiplantae > Streptophyta > Pinopsida > Pinales > Pinaceae > Picea > Picea engelmannii. The sequence goes on from ML794068.1 coordinate 348,562, forward strand.
TTGCTTCCATTTATCTAGATAATTAGCTCATACTTTTTGTCATTACCAGCACACACATAGTAATCTATCAAGAAATTATTTATTTTCTTAAAATCTCTTGCTCCTTCCCATAGCTAGTTTTCATCGAAGTTGAAATTCTTGCATTGCATTTTCCTCTTGCATGGTTTAAAGAGTCGAGTCGAAACGCCATCAGTTTCACGACCACTCCTTTGAGTAACAAAAATCTAAAATAAAGCCCTAATTAAAAATTGTCTAGCAACTTTTCTAGGGATTTTCAAACCCATATTAGCTTAGGTGTACAGATTTGGAATAAGATTGTGAGAATAAATTTCCAAAGTTTCTAAACAAACATAAAGCTTTGAGTTAGGGAGTGAAATCCAGTTGTTATATCACTGACTTTGAGAAGCCATTATAACACAAGGGTCAAGCACGAGGTCACATTGGGGCCAACAAAGTACTTAACCCTTCTTTGTTGGTATTGGTGTCAACTGTCGACTGTCCCCCCTCTGCATTGGTATGGTACCATAGAGGCCATAATATTTTAGACTTCCTACCCAAGGTGAAAACACAGGGAAGGTGGTGTTGTACCTGGGATCGACATTGGCTAGACTCACTCAGACTCCTTGGAGAGTTTCCCACTACTTGGTGAGGTAACTTGCACCAGGGCGTTAGGTCATTAAGAAGGTTGTCAACGTAACTTTCCCACCCGTCTAAACTCAGCCCCTTCACACATCGATCCTGCGAAGTTGGATTCCATCACCAACTAGCGCTTCTTTGTGAGCAGGTTTGTTTGCATGCTTGACTCCTAGATTAATTAGCGTGTGTTGTTTTTTTCTCCTTAGTTGGCCTTAGGATTGAGTCTATGTCTAATAAAGTAGAAACATTACATTGTCCCTCGAAGGGATTAATACAAAAGATTGAGAATCCTTTTATAGTTGTTTTCTTTAAAGTATCAAAAACAATAAAAAAAAAAATATTTCATTGTTTTATACTTTCAAAACAAATACAAATTCTATCATCAATCTATTTTCCTTCTTCAAGGATTTCATACAATAAAAATAAGCATTGAAATAAACATTAATTCTTGTCATAAAGAATCACAGTTCTAAGACTTTAGAATAAGTGAAAAATCAAAACTAGGGTTCATGAATATAAGTAGAGGAGTGTCCTGGAGAAGATTTAAGGATTTCCTATGTTCCTTTTTCTAGTGTCACTCCTTCTTCAAATAATTTTTCGGCTTCCTTGTTTATGTCCCTATAAACGTGAGAAAAAGAGATATGAGTAAATAATGCTTGAAAATTCTAAATGTCAATGAAAAAATGTTTTAGAATGAAGTTACAAAAGGTGAATTATCCTTTCATCAATTGAATGGCTAGTAGTGAATCTCCAAAAATATGAATTTGAAGAACTCCTCTTTCCTCTTTCCTAGGGCCATAAGTTCAAAAAAATTATTTTTTTGAGACATTCCATATTTGAATTATATACAATGGCTTAGGTAAAGGTGGATAACTCCCCAACCCCACCTTTAGAAGGATTTCCTTGTGATGCACCATCGCCCAAGGAACTTCTTTATTTATTGCTTCTTTTGTAGAATGTTTGTGGTATTGAGAATTTGTAGGTTGAGGGAAATAATAAATAATGTTTAACATTTGAGAGAAAACTTTAAGAGGTAGGGTACCCACACCCTCAGAGAGTTTGGAGTTATTGGCAAACCATATTCCCTAAGCAATAGAGAGTGGGAGAGATTTGTACCTTTTAGTTTTCTTGTTCTCACACCATCGTGTGAGAGATTCTTAGATGGATTCCTCTCTCCATGCATTATGGAGATTTTCTATCCCCTGTATCTTCCACCAAACTTGCTTAGAGTAGGGGAAAGACAAGAGAAGGTAGAAGTTAGTTTCAATTTTAGATTCATAGAGACAACACCTACCAAGGCCTTCAAAACTTATTTTCTGTCGGATGTGCCAAGTTAGAGATTTATGATTTAAGACAAGCCACAATTTTATTTATTTATATAGATAGGAATTTCAATTTCTAGATTAATTTCCATGACCAAAAAAGTGGGATCTCACCTCCCACTGCTATAAGTGCTTTACAACCTAGCCTAGGTTCATATCCCCTAAAAGGATTAAAATACCATACAAGTTGATCCTCCTCATCACCAAGTCTTATAAATAATATTTTTAAGTATTCTTGTGAAGTCCTTCAATATTTATACATGGTCCTCCCTAAGACCTAACTCTATCAAAGAGAGATATTATTGCCAACTACAGGTTTCAATGGGTTCTTTTACAACTTTCCTCAGAGTGTTGAAGCCTTTATGCTTTATTTATTGATTGAGGGGAATAGGTAAATTGAAGGATTCTATGATTCCTACCCACAATTCCAAACCTAATTGGATGTTATCTTCCTTTCCAACATGCCATACCAAGCAATTTCCAATTGAGGGGAATGATGTGATAATTTGTTTTCAAATAACCGAGGCATTTTGGTATTTTTTAACAGGATTTCTTACCTAGTCCTCCACTAAGTATGGAGCTATGTGTTTATCCTTATGACTTGCACACATAATTTGGTACCTTGGAGGAGACTCCAAACATTTTTATCAACTAAATACTTTAAGAAAAAGAAGATATTCTTGAGACCCCATCCTTCTTGTGATTTGGGAATTGCTACTTTTTTCCAGGAGACCAACACTATGCATTTTTTCTCACTCTCACTCAGCGAAATGAAATAATAACACAACTACCTTATCCACTCTAAGACACATTTAGGTATATAGGCAAGGGACATGGAGTAAATTTGAATGGCCTCTATAACTACTTTGATAAGGATTAGTTTGCCTCCATGTGAGAGCCATCGGTTGCACCAGAAATTAATATTTTTTTACACTTTTGCTATCAACCACTACCAGTCACCTTTTAGACACAAATTGGCCTTCATATCGAAATCTAAGTATTTCAAATGAGCATTGAAATCCACAATGAGAAAGGAAAATTACTAGGAGATGTAATTTTTTTCACCTCCAAGAAGCCCCAATAGAAATTGTCAATTTGGATGAATTGATATTCATGAGAGTCACTTCACATAAGAGTCGATCATATCTTTTATATTATTAAAAACTCTCCCATTGTTGTCATATAATATAATTATTTAATCTACAAAAGGTAAATAAGATAAATTACAAGTGTTTCCTACATAAATGCCTTTAAAATTACTACTTGTTGAGGATACCTTTATGGATTTGTTAAGACCTTTTTCTTCCATAGGAAAAAGAAGTGGGATAGTTGGTATCCCTATATAATTCCTCTTTATAGTTTGAATAAATGGGATGTAGCTCCATTTATTAGGATTTTAAAAGAGACTTAATTGATACAAATCATCATTCACATGACAAATTGATGATAGAAACCCAAATGGATAAGAATTAGTCTCAATAAGGGCCAACTCGCCTTTTTGAAAGATTTGGAAAGACCCACTTTTACAGTCATTTCTCTTAAGTTCCTTGTATTTATTGATTGGAGTCCTTCTTGAGAAATCCCCACTGCCTCATAAATTTGTCACCCTTCCAAGAATCAAAACTACTCAAGGGAGATTTGACAAGAAACAATCTCTTTGATATTTCTTTAGATCATATTTAAAAAAAAAATTGTAATGTAGTTGTATTGGTAAATTGGACAAAAAATTTCAAAACAAGAGGGATTGTCAGATTTTGGAATCAATGTGATGAAGGTTGTGTTGAAGGCTTCCAATGTTTATCATATGATTCTCAAGCCATCCACTACTCTCATTATAATTATATAATAAAATCATAACAAATTAGAAATAATTCCATAAGGAGGTTATCTGGTCCAGGGCTTTTGTATTTTTGGAACTTTAAAGGGTGTGTATGAGCTCTTCTTTTCAAAATTTTGTCGTAAGAGCTTGATTATCCTCTAGATTGATGAAGGTAGTAAATTATCTTGACAATTTGATTATAGCTACAATGTTTGCATGAGAATCATCTTTGAAAATAGATCGGATGTACTTTATCCCTTCATTAGTTATTTTAGGGAAGTTTGTTGCCCATCCTCCATTGTCTTTCTCTATCTTCTAAAAAAACTTAATATTTTTACTATAATTGGCAAATATATGAAAAAAAGGTTGGTGTTTTTATTGCCTACTTGAAGCCAAAGTGTCCTTCTTTTCAATCTCCATTATCTTGAACTATATCTAGAAGATTTTGTTGCTTTTTGTGCTCAAGTTGATTTAACTGAGACTTCTGGATTTCTATAAAAACCCAAAACCTTGCTTATTGTATCTTGAGGTTGGAATATCCTCTACCTCTTTTGACTTCCTATCATCCTTCTCTTTTCTTTTTCCTTGGACCATTTGATTGCTACTTGTTTTTCCATTTTTAAATATTGATGGAATTGGATGGGAGATGATTCATTTAGGGAGTCATCAAAGGGTTTCCAACAATATTTGATTTTATTAAAAAAAATCATCCTTTATCAATTAATGGTTCATCTTGAAAGGGTTTGGTGGCTTCCCTCGGGGAAGGGCCACTTCAAAAATTATTCAGTTGTGATTAGGATCCCACCTATGGAGACCCATTATCCAATACAAATAGCCTCATTTATGAAATATTTTGATACTAAGAAACAATCAAGAGTCTTAGATATTCTTTCCTTGCATATCCTCCAATTTCTGTATGCCGAGTTATGTTTTTTTGGTTCAATATTCAACAATCCCACCCTTTCCAATTTGCTTATGAAGAAACCTATCAAATTATAAACCTAACCCAATGGCCCCAAATCCTCTAAAACACCTAGAGAGAAGTTCTTGTCACGTCCAACTATCACCAAACACTTTTATACAAATGTATAGTTGAAGAAATTTTCCTATAATTATAGCATATTGGATTAGGGGCCATAAATATTCAAGAAACTAATTTTCTTACGAAGGTTTAGAGAGAAAAGATAGGCCCCCAGTACAAATTCCCAAGAGTAATAATAGGAGAGTAATCCTAATTTCCAACAAGTTACATTCTATATAGATATTCTTATAGCATCTATGAAACTAAATTCCCACCCCATTAAAAGCATGGATACATCTTGAACTACCTTTTCTCCATCCGTCATTAATTCTTGTAAGAATGTGATATATTGATTATGAACTTTAGTTAACCTTTCAATAACCAATTTATTTGAGGAATTGACCAACCCTCTATAGTTCAAGGTTAGGAAGATCATCTAGAACCATCTCTCTAGGCCTTTTATCTAGGAGAACTAATCAATATTACTTTTCTTCCAATTTTGAATTTGGTATTTATTTTCTTTTGATCCAGGGATGGGAATGTTTTTCTCCTTGTCTGAGACTCTTTGGGGTCTTTCTCATCCATGAATACTAGACCTTTGATAATCATTCCTCAAAAAATACATATTTCCATGTTCCTCAGTTTGAGGTTGTAGTTGATAGTCTTAGAGACTTGGGAGTCGTTATGAGGAATTGGTCCAATTTTCTTTCATAGAAAAGTTCTATAATTTCCTAGAGAAATGCATCCAATAGTTTCATTACCTCCCACTCCATCCAAAGGATGACAGGGGGAGGCTAGGGAATCAATATCCTTGAAAGGATAGGAAGGAATTCACTATATTGAGTCTTGGTTATGCTTTATAAACCTACCTTCCACGACCCAAAGAGAAATTTATCAAAAAAAAAAAAACAATAATATGGGGAGGAGGAGATTTTTTCTTACTCAATTCCTAGGAGAGATCGATCATATTCTTTCAATCCAAGATATGAAACTATTGGTGACCATTTTCCTCCTTTGTTGTTTTATCGACATAGAGTTTTCTTCAAGAATTGTTTTTAAGGTTCGCATAGAGGGGATGTTAATCTATGGAGTCTGATCGAAATATTTCTTTCCTTAAATATCCTTACAAACCCATATTTTTATTATGTTTGGGAGATGGAATTACTTAGCTAGCTTCCCATACTCATGGAACCTATCACATTTGAATGATTTCACCCTCTAATTCTGCATCCAAAATTAAAGATATATATTTTTTTTTTAAACTTTGAATATAGAAAAAAAAGTTCAAAAATTGGAACTAGGATGAGGATGGACTACTCATTAACAACACGTGCACATGTGTCTGAAGGTACAAACAAACAGGTACTTGTCAAATATTTCTTCCTCGAGTGAGGGAAGCTTAGGACAAATAGAGGGAAATGTGACTGCATCTAGTAGTTATGATACAGAAACAAGGACTAGAGGTGAAAAAGTCAGAAGTAAATTTCGTAGACTCGTGGAAGGTTTTCTTGTCGAAGGAGGATCATGCTCTTATGATGATGAGAGCATATGAGACATAGAGGTTCCACTCAAGTATAAGAATATGGTGAAACAATGGGTACCTAAGGATCTGCCTCTGTTAGACACTGACTTCATTGTCAACAATATGACATATCACATTGCACCATCCTCCTTGCATGGCCTGGGGATATTTTCCATGGATGGAATAACTGCAAAATACAATACAGTAATTGAATTGATGGACTATGTCAGATCATTTTACAATTATAACGATTGGATGCGGCTGGTCTGGTACATGCGAAGTATGCGGAGATATGCACTTGACTTAAATTATATACAACTAATAAACAACAATAAAAATAAAGGAGCGACTAACTATATTGATGGAAGGCCTAAATATTCCAGAAATATCGCAGGGTTTATAAATAAGACATGACCCGGGACAACAAAGAAGAAACCATATTGCATATATGAGGGACGTGAAGAGAATCAAGTAGTCTTGTGCGCAATAAAAAAGATATCTCACAGGGAAGAGTTATTAGTGGATTACCATTTGAATCAAATAGAAACATCGACTAATAGTGTGCGGGTACTTATGCAACACCTCTTTTAGAAACTTATACTTATTGCATTATATTTTTTTTTTATCTTTAACAATGTTTTAAATATTTCATGGTCCCAATTTTATAATAATGTGGGAGGTTGATCGTTGAGGTTGATTTTATTTGGGTGACAATCAATTTTTTTGTTATCGTTAACAATTTTTTAAATATTTTGGGGTTATGATTATATTATAATGTGGAAGGATGATCATGGAAAAGGGATAGCCACAAAACATGTAAATGATTATCAAATTCGACTTTCATTTTACGTGAATTTATTATTTGTTTATATAATTTTATTTGTGTGGCGATCAATTATTTTATTTCTTTATAAAACTGAAAAAAAATTGATTTTCATGTTGAAATTATATTTACTTGGCATGCCATGTTGATAATGATTTCTTCGATGACGAGGGGTTGTATTCATCCCCTGATCCGATGGTATTAATAAAAAGAAATACCATTAAAGAAAACGAGGAACTTGATAGCTTATTAGACCGTCCATATCAAACTCTTGACATCCTAGAAAGGATCAATCTCCTTATGTCACATATTAACACATATAAGGTAACAACCATAATTTAAAGTGTTTTTTTTAATGTACTCATATGTTCAATTATGAAAGTCTATTTTTTAACTTTTACATTATCTCACGAAAAAACATTTTCTTTTTTATAAAGATATTTTTGGAGCTTGTTCATCTCGGTTGTTGGTAGTAGTGGCGTTGCATAGATGCCATATATTCCTGACATGGGCTGTCATATAGCTACTAGAGTATTGTTTACTTCTCCATCTTCCACACCTAATTTAGATAGGAGCCATGACACACACTGCCAAGCATCCACACAACAGTCAAGATCTAGAGGTGGTGACAAATATGAGGTTGATAATGTGGTTGACATGGTTGCATTTCCTAGAGCTAGATGTGTGACCAGCACGGGGACCCTTCCATGCACATTTTTGGTCGACGATAATGAACTTCCATTAAAACAAATAAGACTCCCAGGTAGTTTTTCATATTTTAATTGTTTCATTTTGTCCATATCATACACAAATCATCTAGATTATTATTTTTAAAATAATGATCATATCTTTTTGTGTGTAGGAAACAACCATTTTTATAGGCACCTAGAGAGAAAGACCTTGTTGATTTTTGGGACAACCTTATGCATGAGGTGGAATTGCCATAATTCCAACCTAAAAAAAGAACTTATGGATTATCTTGAAGGCCTCTTTGGAGTAGACACGTTCAATAAAAAAGTGGTCACCTATGCAGCAGACGAATATTTAAAATATACACGGGATGTTTATAGACGAAACTTGGAAGGAAATCCTAGGTATGAACATCCTCCCTCAATTCCAGAGAGGGAGTGGAAGGCAATCATTGATGATGCAAAAGAAAATATATTGAAAAAATTAGGAAAAAAAATAGTTGGTACCTCAAGGTAAATTACAATATTTTGATTTCAATACCTTTAATTTTCTTTAGATCTAAATAAAAGTGTGGTATATAACATACTTGAAAATTTTGATGATAGGTTTCTTGACACTTCGAAGGAAACCAAAGAAATGATTGTCAAACATGGCCAACACAATTTAGGCCAGGAAGGCTACTCGAGGTTACAATCATCAATCATAAATACCCAAACATATTAAGAATATTATTTGTATTGCCTTACAACTTTCAGTTTATTGCATCCAAAAACATTTGAAAAACATTCTCTTATGCAATGCAGGGAAATGACTTTAGAACTGAAACCACATAGGAAGACCTCCAACTTGGTTACAAGTACGACTATAAATCTGTGGCTGATAATAGGAAAATCATGGGGCAGACCCCAAGATCCAGTTTGCAGGATAAGGTAAATAAAAATCAGTCCACATTAACCTTTCGTTTCTTATAAAATACATAAATGTTTGATATTGTCCATAACTTTAATGTCTTACTTTTTTTTATTCAGGGGAGAAACAATATCAATGAACCCATTAGAACTGGACAAAAAAGCGTTGATAGTGCAACATGGCCAGAATATCATGGTGCTCCCCAGAAGCCCCATCCCATTGGGGTGCAACCCCAAGATGTTCATGTGACCGAGGCCCATGACGGTAAAATGGTTGTATATTAATCACGTACTTAATAATTTTGTACTTATAAATTTTGTACTTATAATTTTTATTACTTATACACTTACAATTTTGACCTTATAAATTTTGTCGTTTCAATGACAGAGAATGTGTTGAGCCTCGTCGACCTGAAGATGATCAAGAGAATAGGGAATCTATTCCAACACTGTCGACTAGTGGACCAAGAGGTAAATAATTACATTGCATAGGTTTTTTTTAATATTATTGAACTACTTCAATGATATTTAAAAATTGGCCATATAAATTTAATATTTTTTGTTTTTGTAGGTGATGGCCCCTCACAACAACGTCCACGCCATGGGTATGAGACAAGGTGTGCTTGGCGTGAAAGGAATGAAGAAACATCAGCTATGGAAGAGCACCCAATAAACAAATACATGGACATGGATGAATTACTTAAGAAATGGAAAACACAAAAGAAGACTTAAAGAAATTGATGATGTATAATAATTTTATAAGATAGATATATGTATATTATATAGCTAGTATATTTGTAACATATTTTGAATGATAAATCTCATTTATATATAAAAAATAAAAAATATGACATATGCCTTTGCATCAGAATATATATTGGGTATTGGGGAATTAAGAGTGATGTGAGGGGGAGGGCCATAGGAGATTCCACCTTCATGTGGTTGGCCTTGTTCAGTAGAGAAAAATTTATTGGAGCCGTTTATTCTTGGAGAAAACCTTTCTTGAACCAACGGAGTAACACCATAGTAAATGTTGACTTCGTTGTTGCTCCTTCAAATCGAGGGAGGTTTGATCCAAGATCAGACGACTCCAATAAATTATTTTTGAAACCAAGAGGAGCTTATTCATACCGTCGCATATGATGTGTGTGTGTGTGTGTGTGTGTGACTATTTAATCTCCTCTCATGTGGATTTTACAAAAAATAATATCAATGGTGTGTACTATTTGCAATCTTTTCGGTTTTAATTTCTATTAGGATTTATTGACATGTCTTAAAATTATTTTTTGGTTTTTAGTAAAAACTAAATATAATTCTTTTTTTTATTTACTAGAGTATGTAGTTCACGCATTTTCATATGCTATAGATGTTGTATCAATGCAATTCTACACATTAGAATATCAAAGATCAAGTATGTTTTGTTTCTTTTCTTCTTTTTATGAGTTCTTAAGGTTCCTTTTATTTATTTATTTTTACATTACCATAATTTGTGGGCCACTATGGGGCCAATAATTCTATCTAATGAACCACGCCCAAGTATATTTTAGCATATATGATTCCCTTTAGTTCATCATATCATATGATTCACACAGCTAATCTAATACTTCAACTTCATTTTTTGTGGTTGTGTATAAGTAATCCCCTGGATATCATAGTATAATCATAACCATAATTATGCAATAGAGTATTTGAAATGAATGAGATATAGATACCACTTCCGAGTAGAAATTACAAATCATAGGCACCAATGAACCTAAATACTCATCCCCAGTTCCAAGAAGATGAAAATCAAACATCCCACCAACCTAAAAGTGGATAGGGGGTTGGGTGTGTTACACCAATGACCTCTATACACTCCTATGATATTTATCACTCTCCTGTGATATTTATTGTAATATTTATTATTTTGTTGTAGAGTATTGCTTTAGCACCAAAGGAAATTATTCCACCCTTACCTCTAGAGAAAGAGCAACTTGAAAATGCTTTATCTATAGACATTTCTACCAATCTATTAACCGGTCTCATTCCACCAATGCTTGGAAGTTGCACTGCACTCAAATCATTGAATCTATCTAACAATTCCTTAGAAGGTTCCATTCCATATTCACTTGGGTATCTACAAAATCTCATGGACTTGGATCTCTCTTATAATTCCTTATCAAGGACAATACCAATTACTCTCAAGAAGTTGAAAGAGCTTCACTATTTGAATTTACAATTGACTTAAAAAGTGCTGTTTATAGGCACTATGTTTTATTGAATACGTATTTAGTATCTACTTTGTGAATCAAGGAATTTTGCAACTCGTAAATTCTTATGGTTGGATATAAGGTGTGGTTGGTGATAAAATACCTATACCAGATCGCAAGTGTCTCTTCCTCATCAATGGAAGGGTATTAGGACACTATTTGAGTCAAGTCTGTCATATGGGTTATTTTCAACTTCAACACATGCCTATAAATACAAATCGATGCCATGCATTTCATAACAACGTATAAATGTAAGGTTATGCTAGAAGAATTAATTGAAAGAGTAGGAATACCATTGCATCCACTCAATTGATCTAGTATCATCTTGTTTTCATGTTGCCCATTCTCCCCTCCAAATTTTCCATGCAGAAGGGGAACTTTGCATGTTCATCTTCATATATATAGAGAGCCTATTGGAGGGTTAAAGGATCCTCCCATGGACAATATTGAAGTTCACACGATGCATGATTCTTCTTAGGTGATATATTTCATGTTATTATGTCTTTTCATTGGATAATAAATAATGTATTCTCTTTTCCGCAAAAAAAATTGTTTGAATGACTGAAATTAATTGTTATGATTATTTATAAGTTACTATACATGCTAGAGGATAGATAGGTTGTTTTAATTGTTGTTCACAAATCCTTTTTGTCTTCTCTTAGTTTTGATAACCAACTAGGATAATGTTTTGGTACTCGCATGCATAACCTTATATGTAGAATGGAAACTATATTGGGGACTTTGTTCTATTAAATCTCACTCCTTTTTAGTTTTAAGGATATTTTTCTAATATCACACCACTATCAGGTCCAAGACCTTGGACATTCCCTTGAAAATTTGCTTTTATTTAGTGTCTGACTTCTATAAAGCTTTGTATGAAGATTCAATTTTTCCACTCTTTGTCAATTTCTCCAACCATGTAGTTTACTTCATTTAAGTGTGTATAAATT
>ML794068.1:386901-398032 GCA_009831015.1 Picea engelmannii
AGGTCAGATCTTTTCTTGTGCTTCTACATCTTGAATATATTGTGATCTCCATGTGTTGATGAATCTTGTATGCACTTAAAAACTCAATAAATTAGTAGTAGTTAGTGATTCCAAGAAAGAATTTGGCTTGGGATCATTACACCCTACGACAACACAAGCTATACACTAACTTGGAAAAATGTTTCTTCGGCATGGACAGGGTCCATTACCTGGGCTACATCATTGATCAACATGGTGTACATGTGGATCCATCCAAGATCCAAGTCATCTGTGACTGACCAGCCCCAACCACACTCACTGATCTTTGGAGCTTCTTGGGCTTTGCCAATTTCTACTGCAGGTTTGTGTTGGGATTCTCCCATATTGCATGGGCCCTCAGCCAAATCACCAGGGGTGGTGGTAAGCTAAAATTTGCGTGGGGTCGGTCCCAAAAACAAGCGTTCGATGATTTGAAGCAGCGCTTGTGCTCATCCCCAGTACTTTCACTACCATACCTACAACATCCCTTTGAGATCGAGACAGATGCTTCAAACTATGTTGTGGATGTCGTTCTCACTCAGCACGACCACCCCGTGGCCTATCATAGTGAGACACTATCCGATGTTGTACGTAAGTACCCTACTTATGACAAAGAAATGTAGTCCATTATGCAAGCCTATCACCGGTGGAGACATTACATTCTTGGGAAGGAGACAGTCATCCACACTGATCATAAGCCACTGCAGTTTATGCAGACACAAGGAAAATTGCAGAATGACCGTCATCAAAATTAGTCCACATACTTGCAACAATTCCACCTCAACATAAAGCATAAAACAGGAAGCACCAATCGCATCACTGATTGCCTCAGCAGACCACCAATCGCGGCACTCACCATGGTGCTAGAATCTTGCAGCCATGAGACCTCTGGATGGCCCCAACTCTATGAGACAGACCTAGACTTCGCCACCACCTACCAAATGTTGGGTGCAAACATAGTTGTCGATAATTTCTATCTTCGGGATGGGTTGTTGTGTCGTCTAGGCCAGATTTGTGTTCCATCAAGCAAGAAAGCAAAGATGATCTACAAAGCCCACTACAGTCGGGTGGCAAAACACTTCGGCGTCGAAAATACAGTGGCGATGCTACAGAAACATTTCAACTGGCCGAAACGTCGATAGGGGGTCAGCAAGTATATTAGGTCCTGCACTACCTGCGCTATTGCCAAACCAACCACTAAGAAACAAGGCTTGTACAACCCTCTTTATACTCCTAACAGGCCATGGGAATCCATCTCAATGGACTACATATCGAGCCTCTTGTCCACCAAGCGGGGAAATGACTGTGTTTTTGTGGTCGTTGACTGCTTTTCTAAGATGGCGATTCTAGTTGCATGAAAGAAGAGCACCACAATAGAGGCCACTGCCAAGCTCTTCCTTGAATGGGTCTGGGTACATTTTTTACTCCCACAAACCTTTGTCTCAAATAGGGTTAATTGATTCCTCAACACATTTTGGTCGAGCCTATGGTCACTGCTGGACACCAAGCTAACCAAATCCACAACCTTCCACCCCCAGACAGATGGCCAAACCGAGGTCGTAAATCGAATGGTTGTGCATATCCTTCACATATATAATTCAAAGCACCCTCATACATGGGATGAGAGCCTTCCCTATGTCCATCATAGCTACAACCGAGCCCTGCATAGCTCAACCGGCCATAGCCCCTTTCAGGTGGGGTTGAGATTCCAACCATTGGGTCCCATAGATGTTGCACTTCCCCTTGCGGTCACCTCGACTGATTAATCTCCTATTCCAAATAAAGTTGACAAAGCCACCCGATTCATTGAGCGGATCCAACACATCTGCCAACAGGCTCAGGATATCCTATAGAAGTCCAATGACAAGTACAAACAACACCATGATCAACATCAGGTGCCACATAAGTTTCAGGTGGGAGACAAAGTTTGGTTGCACTTGCAGAAAGAACACCTTACAAGACCCCATCGGAAGCTTTGCCCACTCCGTTATGGGCCATACACCATCACCAAGGCTGTGGGGGATAATTCTTTTGAGCTCAATATTCATCCTTTCCTTGGCCCGCACCCAATGTTCAACGTGGATCTCCTTCGCCCTTATTTCCCACCATTATTGGACACCTCAGACGTAGAAGAATAACTAACACCAACATATTTCAACCCCGACTACATCCAACAGGCATCCAACGATCAGATTGTGGACACATATATCAAGGGCACTTGACAACAAAGGATCCAACTTTATCGAGTCGTCAAAGCAGGGCAGCTCCTGCACCAAGGCAAGTGGCTCACCCAAGGCCAAATTCAACAGAAATTTCCTCATCTTATCGGGGAACTCAATGCAATGGAGACCATTTATTCCTAATGAGGGAGGATTGATTCAGATGGAAATCGGTGGCCACCCACCTTTTCCAACTGTCTCAAAACAATTTTCTGGCAATTTTGGCAACTTACTATTTTTAGCAGTTTTCATTTCTGGGGCCATTTTGAGGGCCTAAATGAAGGTTTTTCGGGATCTATATTCTCAATGATATCCTACGGAATGATTGAGGCCCCAAAATGAATCTCCTCAATGATACCTTTCCAACGGGCTATCATACGCCTAAAACGGAGATCATATACAAAAGTTACTACCTCGGGAAGTTAATGTACTAACTTACCCAAACGGGGCCCACATGAATTTTTGCGCTTCATCTCCTAGGGTTAGGTTTTTGGATGTCTATGGTTTTTGGCATTCATGTTTATTATAAAAGGCCTTCAGAGCCTCATTTAAATCACCTTCTTGCGAATGAGCGCAACCGTCACATATCTTCTCAGAGATAAGCCACCACCATTCCAGCAAGCTTGTTTCCGCTGCATTTTATAGTTTCAGCTTATTTCATTATTGAATAGAAAACCAGTTTTATTGTATCTCTGTTATTTTGTGTTAAGAATATGTTAATAATCTACATTCATTTTGTTATGCTCATAAAATCTGGATCACGGGGTGTTGTATGTTCTCATTGGATGCCATGTGTAACCAATAGTGCACTACCATGTGTCATGAGATAAGTGGTTAGTATGTAGAATAATTTGATTGGTTGAAGATGCACCAATAATTAATTGTCGTGTGGAAATATATCATTGGTTGAGGATGTGAAATAATAAACTTAGGATAAAAAGGTTAAGGGAGGAAGTGAACGAGAGAGGAGGAACAAGGAGAGAGAAGTGGGGGAAGGAGTGACAACGGGTTGTAGAATGTGGAGTGTGGCAGGTTGGGGAATGTGGAGTGTGGTGGATTGGGGAATGGCGTCTGAGGGAGGTGAGGTGAGTGAAATTGTGAGTCCACCAACCCACGAACCTGATAAGATCATAAATTAACCCAAGGATGGAGTGAGAAGGGGGGTAAGGGGAGAGGAGAGGAAGGGGAAGAGATAAGATGTGAGGATTGAGTGGATGGTAAAATGAGCTTGGTGGGTTTGGGAGGTGAGGGAGGTGTAAGGGATGAAACCACAATAATATACCAAGAAGAAAACAAATGGGTCATGAAGCCAAGAAATTCAAGAAAATTCAAAAAATTCAAGAAAATTTTAAGTGTGTAGTGATGTGTACCAAGAGATGAACATGGTTTCGAAGAATTAGACATGATTCCAAGATACATCATGGTTCCATGAGAATGAGCATGGTTCCAAGAATTCTTAATTTCAAGAAAATTAGTTTTTTTGCATATTGAAGAAGCGTTTTTTTTCCAATTTGATGAAAATCTGGATATTTTGAGCATGCGAACTCAGATTTTGAATCTGGAAAATATGTGACGAAGCTAATACTGGGGGCTATGCAATAGAATTATAATCATTCAAAAATTTTCTTTTTCTAATATCAATTTTTTTTTTAATTATTCCAGGAGCAGGAAAATACAAATGACCAATTTTTGTTCAACAGTCACATATCAAAGTGGGTGAATCTTGTGATGGGGTACTGCAAGGTGCTCTTTCTACAAATGTAACCATACCTTATCAAAAACCTGAAACTTGTGTGGAAAATTATGTTGGTCATGTCATTTCTTGTACTTGGAATTGACTTTCTGCAAGATGTCATGGAATTGTTGGTGAATGTGTTGAATCCGTTCAACAAATATGGTTTCCTTATTAGCCTCAGTTTGAGCATGGCAAGATTATTCCTCTGTGGATGAAATGAGAAGAGCTAAATTAATTGGGGCCAATGGATAGAACCCCAATCACACCTAAAAAGGGTTGTGTCTAGTAGAGCTATGAAGGGCTCTATTGTTGCTATGTTGAACATAAGGAAGATTCTCATCCCATGTGTGGGGAAATTTGGAGTTGTATATTCTCAGGATATGCACAATCATCCCATTGACTACCTCTATTTGTCCATCGATTTGGGGGTGGAAGGAAGTTGATTTGGTGAGCTTGGTGTCGATCAATGACCACATACTAGACTAGAATGTACTCAAGAACTTGCTATCATGATCTAAAATAATAGTCTGTGGTAGCCCGAAATAAACCCAAACACGCTCAAAGAAGATATTAGCAGTGGCCTCAGTTATGATACTCTTCTTATAGGGTGTTAAAAATTCCATCTTAGAGAAATGATCAATGACCACAAAGACATAGTCATTACCATGCTTGGTTGAAGGTAGACGAGACATGTAACCCATGGAGATGGACTCCCAAGACCTGGAAGAAGTAGATCTAGGGTTGTACAACCCCTGTTTCTTAATGATGGGTTTGGTGATGGCACAAGAAGTGCATGATATGATATACTTGCTGACATTTTAGTGAAGCTTTGACCAATAAAAATAATTTTGCAGTACTATCACTTTTGTTTCCATGCCAAAGTGTCCTACCAACCGACTGTAATGAGCTTCCCAAATCAGCTTCACATGCTTACTTGAAGGAACATAAAGGTTGTTCATATGGCATAAAATTCCATCCTAGAGATGAAAGTATAAAACCATTTTGTTTGCATTCAATGTCTAATAGGTAGCAATGAAGTTAGAGTCATTATTGTATAATTGTGGCCACCTGAAGGTCTCATTCCCAAAAGAGTTAAGAATTGTGTTTAGTGCCACAAATGGGTGTTAACTAAGGCAGTCTACAACATGGTTGGTGTTTCCCTTCTTGTATTTGATGTTCAAGTGGAATTGTTGCAGGTATGTGGACCGCTTCTGATGGCGGTCATTTTGCAACTTTCCTTGTTTCTGCATGAATTACAAAGGCATATGATCAATGTGGATGTTTGTTTCCTTTCCTAGAATATAATGATTCCACTATCGACATGCCTACATGATAAAGTACATATATTTATCATAGGTGGGATATCTACGAATAACATCAGAAAGTGTTTCACTGTGATAATCCACCGTATGTCCTTGTTGAGTTAGGACTACACTGATAGCATAATCAGAGGCATTTGTCTCAATATCAAATGGTTGTTGCAGGTCTAGCAGAGTGAGTATTGTGGTAGATAAGAGGTGATGTTTTAGATATTAGAATTATTTATACTGTGATTTAGAATACGAAAACTTGGCTTTAGCTCCACCTTTGGTCACTTGACTTAAGGGCCCAACAATATGAGAGAATCCCAACATGAACCTATGGTAGAAGTTGGCAAGGCCCAAGAAGCTACAGAACTCTGTCATAGTCTTCGGGGCAAGCTAGTCACAGATCAATTAGATCTTGGTCGAGTCCACGTGCACCCCATGTTCATCCATGATGTATCCCAAGTGTTGAATTCATTACATGTTGAATGGGAATTTATCTAGATTGGTGTATATCTTGTGTTGACATAGGGTGCTCGGGACCTATTGGATGTGATGCAAATGTTCTACACAGGTCTATATGAATATGAGGATGTCATCCAAATATATGACCACAAAAGAGTTTTTGAACGACCGCAATATATCATCCATCATCCTCATGAACGTCATTGTATCATTAGTCAAGACAAAAGGCATGACCAACCATTCAAAAGGCCTTCTTTAGATTTGAAGGTTGTTTTCCATACATTGGTTTTCTCTATCAGAACCTGGTGGTATTTGATATTTAGATCGATCATACTAAAGAAATTGACACCCTTAAGCTAATCAAGAAGATCATCGATCTGAGAGATCGGGTATTGGTTTTTGACAATGATGTTGTTCAGGGATCTATAATCAATACAGAGTCACCATGTCCCATCCTTTTTTTGTACCAACACAATTGGGCTCCCATAGGGAAATGATTTCGGTTGAATGTGGCCATTATGGATGAGCTCATGAATATGACATTTTATTTACTCATTCTCTATAAGGGAGCACCTATATATTGGACCATTGGGCAAGGGTGCACTAAGTATCAAGTCAATGGAATGCTTGACCTGACAGTGTAGAGGCACACTTGTAGGAGAAGTAAAGATATCTCTATATTCTTCTACAACCTTGTCCACTTGTTTATACTATGTAGAGAGAACATGTGCAGAGGTTGTGTGTCATAGTGACCTTTCATTCACCTTCTAACTAGACCTTGAAGAGGAAAAAATTTGCAAACTCAGAGATTACCTTCCGACATTGTTTTTCTGAGATCAATGAAATTGCAGTAGTCGAAACTACCTTTGGTACAAGGACACTACGGGGTCAGGACTCATAAACAAATTGGCACTTCCACATATAGGGTTTTCCTAAAAGAACATCACAAACTTTGAGTGGGGTAACATCACACAATACCTCATCTTTGAAGGGCTTGATGTCGTACGATAGGAGAAATTGTTGGTTGATGTGAAGGTTTCATCCTTGGCTCAACCAACCAATGGTGTATGGTTGAGGGTGCAACATTGTTGGTAGTTTCAATCTCTTTACAACCTCAGTTGAGATCATGTTATTTTAGCTCCCACGATCAACAATAAAATGTAGTGGGGTCTCTTTCACCCAAATCTGTGAATGGAAGAGACACTCCCCCTCTTCAAGCTCCTCTAAATCATATGGTTGGATCATTGTGATGCAAGAGCATACTGCCTCCGAAAATCAAGAACATTTGACTAGACCTACAGGGTTTTGTTTTCTTTAAGAAAGTGTATTCCTTAATGGGAATTTTTTTATTTTCCTTTGTTTTTTTTTTCTAGAAGGAATGTATAAGGATAAAATTGGTTAGAATGGGATTGAGTTTATGTAATTGAATATGGTTGTTTAAATAGATCTCGAGAGTGTGAGATATAGAGAGATATCCTAGGAGTAAGTTTTGGATTTGTGGAGTGATTGTAGGATATTAGAGATCTTAGGAGTTTTAATGGGCATTAGTTTAGGATATGAAACCTATTGAGGTTTATCCTTGTGTGTATATAAGTGATGTAGGCCTAAGGGCATGTTAGAGTTAGCCATTAAGTGAGGAAATAAATCCAGACAGTGAGATTGAGAGAGGCCATTAGAGGAGAGAGGCCTTATGTAAAGTCGAGTGCCACAATGGATTGAATGTCTAATGATCTTGGTTCACTGTTATGTCTGTGTAAATCTCTGCAAGATTGAGAGTTGCAGGCTTTAATGTTTTGAACAATACATAATTCTTTTTTATTGTGTATGCAGGTTTCTTAAACAACCATTGGGATCGCGAGGATGAGTTCAGTTGAGAGGACTCTCAGAAGGAGAATAGAGGAATTGATCGTAGATCGTTGGTTCACGAGTTCATTCTACAGAAACCATCGATTTGTTGGAGGTTGAATTTTGAGTGTTAGAACAAAGACTGGGAGGAATATGCCTTGTGCCTCGTTGGAGAAGCATTTTTGTGACTCAAGACTGTGAAATCAACTCCAAATTCCCATCTACAAAGTTATCAGTGAAATCAACTCCACCAACTTATGATATCATTGAAGAAGAATATCTCTAGAGTAAACACGGGGCTAATCCCCAAAACTTCGACTACAACTTTGTAAAGTTGCACATTACTGTAGATCTGAGAAAAGGATCTTTAGATAAAGGTTGTCTCCAATGTTTGGAAAATAGTCGATGCATAGGTGCTGGATCAATTTGATTGTTGGTATCAACTATTGGGGTTTCATCGCTCTGTTTAGTCACATATTTGAGCCATAACGTTTTTGGTCAATTCTCTGTTCTAGAACATAGAAGGATTCGATCTCTTTGGCTAAGGTGAAGCTTCGATGATCTGAGGATTCAAGGATCGAGAAAGAATGTATAAATGACATTCTCATCATTTGAAACCAGAGAAATTGTGACATGCACTGGGATTCTGACTCAATGCCAATTCTTGTAACATTTTGGCATTCTAATAGTGTCCTTGGTTTCCTGTAGCTGGGAAAATCACTATTTGGCTTAGTGAAATTATTCCTTTATAGATCTGTGAAATATCTAATTGGTATTAAAGTTTCGTGACACATCGAAATTGCACGAGAAGGGTTGTTCGCAACACATCGGTATTATTGTTGAGTTTTGCACGCAAAGTTGTTTACGATGGATCTCGTTGGTACTATTCATTGATGCTTCCACGCACAAAGGGAGAAGGTGGTAAATTCCATCATTTGTGGTATCAAAGCAAACCATTTTCTCATTTGAATGTTACAAGAATAATTACAATGGCATTGGCGCAAAGGAAATTAACCTACTCATTCACACGTTAGCACAGGGATTAGAGAGATCTCCCTTAGAAAAGAAATTCAGAGCAGGTGTGTTCTAGAACAATAAGACATAGGTTGAAGACAGAGTGATGAAGTCACAAAGACAAAGGAAAATTTTCCTTTGAAAGATAGAATATAGAGGTATTTTATAAGTTATTGAGCAAAGACAGTCTTCTACTTTGGGAAGATACCATAGGTGAAGTTGCAATAGGATATTGCAAGAATAATGAGCATATAGGCATGCAATGGAAGATTACAGCCAAAAAAGGACTTAAGTTGATTTTTAAGAGAGTTATCCATTCAAGTGAAATGAATGTGGAAGACAAGATCATGAATAGATCTTACAGGTATTATTGATGTTTTTTTTATGACTCTGGTTTAAAAGTATTTTTGATTGCATATATCATAGAAGGGATTGGTAACAACATTACTTCCAGAGGAGTTGTGACAGAGAGAATGTAGAGTTGTTAGAGAAGAAGAGAATATTGTGGCAAAGAGCCATTACATCAAGGAGAAGCTGTGAAAATTGTTGAAGAAGAGAGGACCAGTGCAATTCTTAGAGGAAGTGAGTAGGAGTGCAGAAGCCTGAAGAGCATGGAGTGCTCAAGGAGGTTCTAAGGGAGAGAAACATGGAAATAATAGAGGGCTAGGCTAAGGAAAATATTATTAAGGTATTGAATAACAAGTTAATGGAGAGATTTTGTTACATTTGCTTGACTGCAACTCACAGTGGACAAGAGAAGTTTACAAGAGATGGTGCAAATGACTAGTGATAGCCATACCATGGGTTCAAAGAGAAGCCACCACAAAGGAAGGGAGGATGCCAAATAAAATGGCATGAGGAGAATATAAGTCAAGAATAATTTTACAGAAAGATGGTTGAGTTGAAGGAACAACTCAATAACATAGCACAACTGTTATAGAGGAAGATTAAGGAGAACCAAAGTAAAGGATGGAGTTTGAGAAAAAACTTCAAGTGGCATGTGATGCAATTGTTTGCAAAGAAGCTGAGGAAGAGATTGAATAGTTTGAAGCACATGTTGAGTGCTTGGATGAAGAAGGAGGAATTCAGAAAGAGGTTGTTGACAGAGGAAGGAGTTCACTTCTATGTACTAGAGCAAGGAGATATCCTTGGAGAGGATGAGGAAGAAGAGAGACTTGTTGAGAGTCTCATGAACTACTTGGAAAGTTCAAGACAACATGAGGATGTGTTGATAGAAGCATTGAATGAGGCTAGCAAGCCTTATGTTTTTGAAACTGATATTTTGTGTATGCTTGTAGGTCAAAGAAATGGTGGAGATGAACAATCATTTGAAGTTGTTAAGAAGATGGAGAAAGATGAAAATTTGTCTTTTCAGAACATTGAGAAAAGAAAACACCAAAATTTTGACTTGAAGGAAGACAAGGAAATTTTTTCTCATGCAAACAATCAAAAGATATCCATTCACAACTAACCAATGAAATTGATGAAAAACAGCTACCAGAACCTGTTTTTGTAGGCGAAGAAGAATTGGCTCATGAAGGCAGCCAAGAGAAGGACAAAGATGAAGAGAAGCATTCAGATACAATGCTCACAAAATGGGATGAAGAGATCAAATTATTGGAGGAGTTGTTGAAGAAACTTGAGTCAGAAGCAACCAGTAATGAAAAATGTTCACAAGTGCCTAGCAACAAAGAAGTACCTACAAAATCCAAGGAAACTAAAGTAAATTTTGATTGTCAAACTGATTATGAGGTTGTAGGTATGAAAGGTGATAATGAACATGAAATTGTAATCAAGGAAATAGAATCGAAGTTATTTCCTGAAGATGAAATCATACCTCAGAGACAACATTATTAGTTGATAATGATGATTTTTGAGGAAGAAATGAAGTTTTTGGAAGAATGTCTCACAAAAGACATAGGTGACGAGTACTGCATAGAGTTTGCAAACTCAATTCAAATTGATTCTAAGGAGAAGATCAAGATGCCATACAACGGTGGCATAAATGAAGAAAAGATGCAACAACCAGTGAACAATAACAACAAGTTTCAGAGCATGTACCAACAAGAAAACAGACTGGTCATTGAGATTAAAAAGATGAATATGATGATGATGGAAGCGTCCAAGAGGAGGTAGAAAAAATTAAGGAGAACAGAAAACAACAGAATGCAAGTGACTGCATCAACTTGCATCATCAAAGAAAATGGAGTATTGCAACATCATGTCTGGGATCCAGGAAAGTTGCAGGCAACAAGAATACAATAGAACAATGGAGTAAGACAACAACAAAAACATAAAGTTTGTTGGGATCCTGGAGGAATGAAGAAAGTGAAGACACATGAACAAGAGGTCATGAAACATTCTAACCCTGAGAATCTAATGCAAGAGCATCCTGCCTCTGAAAATCAAGCACATTTGACTAGACCTAAGGGGTCTTTGTTTTCTTTAAGGAAGTGTATTCCTTAATGGGGATGTATTGTATTTTCCTATGATTTGTTTTCTATAAGGAATGCATAAGGATAAAATTAATT
>ML794068.1:437684-472011 GCA_009831015.1 Picea engelmannii
TGGGTTTGTACACTCCACTTCCAGTTCCTTCTCGACCTTGGGAAAGTATTTCCATGGATTTTGTTGGAGGTTTACCTATGTCGAGAAGAGGTCATGATTATCTTTATGTTGTGGTTGATCGTTTTAGCAAGATGTGTATTTTGATGCCTTGTATTAAGCAGGTAACAATAGAACAAACGACACAGTTGTTCTTTCAAAATGTTTGGGTGCATTTTGGTTTGCCTAAGTCCATTATTTCTGATAGGGATTCTTGATTTGTTGGAAGTTTTTGGTCGAGTTTATGGGCACTCATGGACACTAAACTTAAAAAGAGCACATCATTTCATCCGCAGACAGATGGTCAGACAGAGGTGGTAAATTGTACAGTGGTGCATCTTCTTCGTTCTTATTGCATCAAGCATCCTAAACTTTGGGATGAATATTTACACTACATTCAGCATGCGTACAATCGAGCTAAGCACTCTTCGACGCAAACGTCACCATTTGAAGAAAGTTTTGGCTATTTGCCCAAGTCACCTTTAGATTTTATCTTTGGGAAAGATATTTTTGTCAATGGTCAATATGACATTGATAGGGCAGAGAAGTTCATTGAACAAATTCAGTCGATACATCAGGTGGTGCAAGAACAGTTGGAAAAGAGTCAGGCCAAGTACAAGATGAGACATGACAAGCATTGTGTTGATCACAATTTCGAAGTTGGAGATGAAGTTTGGCTTTACATCAGCAAGGAGAGGCTTAAAGAAGAAGGTAAAAAGTTGAAACTGATTCGATATGGTCCTTTCAAGATTGTTGACAAGATTGGTAAAAATGCTTTTCATCTAGATTTGCCTCCTTATATGCAGATGTATGCAGTTTTTAATGTTGAGAATTTGAAGTTGTATGAGCCTCCATTGATTGATGATCAAGGAGAGCATGTTCAGATTCCTTCCATAGATGATTTTTCTCTAGAGTATCTAACAGAACTGCAGGAAGACACCATCCTTGACAGGAGGATGCGAACTTCGAAACGAGGAAATGTGGATTATTTGCGAGTGGGTCTTAAAGGGACGAATCCAAGCAAGGCCAAGTGGATTGAGGTTGGAAGGGTGAGGGAAATTTACCCTCATCTTCACATAGACTGAGAATAATCTTTTGGAGGTCCAAAAGCTTCCCAATGGGGAGGTGTGATAAGGGGATCAAAATTTTGCTCAAATTTCAAAGTGCTCGGAATGCGACGAAAATAGTGCCATTTTGTCCGTCTCGACTTCCTGATTACGGCAGTATATTTACTTTGTCAAACGGACTCCGTATGGAGAAGATATCGTGATCTGTTCGTCAAGTCAAACAGGCAAAATTTTTTATGTTGACTGTACAGTCCGTACAGTCCGTACAGTCTGACGTGGCAGGACCGTATAGACCATACGGATGATGTGGCAACATTTGGTTGGATGGCAGTTCTCGAATCAGGATGTGACACATGTCCTTTGGTGGCGAATGGTATGAGAACACGTGGCCCAATCTGTGGGCGCCACGTGTCACTCATTGTTTGGGTAGTGGTATTTATTATTGTTTGTAAAATGTATGGAGTCCGTGGGGTTCGACCCCTGGACCTCCCCACCGCACAAACACTTATACAAACTCCAATCACCAATCGGGCTACCGCTCGTACCTTGGTATATATGTGTTTTGAATTGTATTTAAAGTTGCTTGTTGGTATAGTTTGGGTCGCGACCGGGCCGGGCCTAGCCCAGCCCTTGGTCGCACACTTTCCATATCTATGTGACCACGGGTCTATCCATTTGTGCATGCACATATTGTAAATGGTTTAAACGGTTGTAATATGGTTCCAACAGTTGTATTATGGTTCCAACGGTTATATGGACAAAGCCCCATTTGTTTTAGCGCACGGTTCTATGACCCATACGCCCAGGTGCCTAGGCGGTTAGGGGATGGTGCACCCTTAACTGTCCTACGGTTTGCACCATTGTGCAGTTGTGCAGTTGTGCATGGGGCTGTTTTTTCATGCTTTAAAATGTGTGTGAGCCAGGTTCAAACAAGAAGGGTGCATTTTGTAGATGCAGAGACAACAAGCTTGAAGAGGGAGACTTCCAGGAGGCCTAACTTCTTCGTTTTTCGACCGATTGAGGTGCTGAAAGAGCCTAGACAGGGGTTTTGGGATGCTCTGAAGCCATTGGAGTAGTCAGTTTGTCAGTTTGATCATTGTAAGACATGTTTTTGAGAATTTTTTGAGAAATTAATAATAATGATCCATTGGAAGCTGGACCAGGAGATGTAGCCCATAAGAGGGGTGAACTCCTTTATCAATTTTTGTGTTTATGTGCTTATGTTCATTGATTATGCTGCTGTCTATGTGTAATTTGCATAAGTAATCCTTTAATCTATGTGTTGCAAACTGATCCTTTTGCTTTAAACACATAACATTCACATTGCAAATAAATTTCAAGTATTTCAAGTCTTCTTCATTTTTAGATCAAGGGCATTGAGAGGCTAGGGTAACATAAGGGGAGCATACCTAGCGGCTATAATAGCCTCCATTCTGGTCATAGGGGGATTTTCTCCTGCCATAGGGATATTATGTGGAGAAGAACTCGGAGGAGAAGGAGCTCGAAAAGTGGATATTGGGGATGAGCTTCTAAGTGGAATGGGAAATAACAGGGGATTTAGGGAGAAGGCTAATGGGCTTAAGCCAACAGATGCTTCTCTTTGTGCAGAAGCGACAACAGTAACAAGAGGAGGAGTGGTAAAGCTAGGAGTGGGTAAATCTTCTGTGGTCCTGGGTCTACGCCAAGGTACAACTTCAGGGTAGAGGGGAGTGACAAGGCTTTCTCCCTCCAATCCCAGAGCAAGGGGGCGAAACTCAACAGGAACACTCCCAAAATTTAGGAAATGGGAAACTTCAGAAAAAGGTCTGCTAAGAAACTGAGGATGAGAAAATGGAGTTCCTACAGAAGGAGATGGAGGATTACCTAGTTCGGCGGTGAAAGCTTCTCCTTCAGAGGCCTTTCCTTTTCTGAGAACCACCTCCGGATCAGTTTCAGGTGTAGCTAGAGGTAGCTGTGGATGGGACCGCGTGTGTCTGCCTCTGAAAGCCACAATTAACACGACAGGTTTTCCACAGTGGAGTCCTCACAATGGAGTCGCCAGGTGCATAGTAGCAATCTTCAAAGGTTCTGATACCTGATGCACCTTCAAAATTAGAGGAGGCTCAATGTCGTTCAATCTCGGGGAAAATTTTCAACTTTGTCCCTGGAAACAACGCCAGAAATGTTAGCATCAAAAGTAACTCCTGGATTGTAGCAGGAGCAGAGCCCGACACCCATCCTTTTATGTCACGATTCATTTATAAAAAGGGGTGATCTAATGGAAGTTAACTAAAAACAATATTGTTCTAACTCCTAAACTAGGCCAGACATACGTGGGCAAGTGAGGTCTTAGATAAAATTCAGATAGTGAGTTGTAGTAAGGGTGAGTAGGGGAAGACTTGTATAAGAGAACTGCAAAGGTCTATCATAAACATCAGGTTTCTAACAGACTGTAGGAGAAAACATCTAAATGCAAGATCTTCTTACATTCAAACGCAGAAAACCGAAGAATACAACAATGCAACAATAAATCCTTTATCGTAACATAATTGCAATAATTCATGTGAATCAGTCAATCATGAACTCCCTCAGTATGAGATGAAAACTAGATGGGGTAAGAAAACTGTCTGTTATTAAACAAGGAATCTCACATACAGATGCATAATCCAGAGAACTAGAGTGTTTGTTAAAACTTTACAATTGGGAGCTTCGTTCTACCATCGATCCCTTGAAAAATATAAAAACTAGGTATATATACTCCTAAACATTTGCCCATCGGAGGCCTCCTAGACTTTCGAGATGAGGCGCCTCTTCAACCAAATCTGTCCTGCACTCCTCTGTCATACGCCACCTTAATTCTGCATGGCTCACGCCAGGGGGTATATGATCCCTTAAATGTTGAATTAGCGTGTGCAGGCTTCCATGGTGAGTCGAGGACTCAGCGTGGCTTCTATGTAAAGAATCAGTACAGGGGACCATCTCGGGCAGACTTCCCACTGAGACATCCATACCTTGCAATTGATGAGTGAGGTGAGATTTCAACCACCCTCTCTCTTCTTCATTTACTCCGAGCAGGTATTAGGGTTGAGATCAAGTTCAATTGGCACCTGGAGAACACAGTAATCCCTTCTGCAGCTATACCCATCACTTCGACCCTTTGCATAGCTCTTTCTATTGCCTTCAAGTGACTACGGGCTGTGACCTTGTGCCTATCTTCAAAGGTTCTTTCGGCGTTTTGGGTTTCGTGGATATGAAGGAGTAGACCCTTTCTCTTCAAAGTTGCGATGGGCGAAATGCCGAGAGGGACTAATGGGTGCCACGCACCCCTCTCTGATCTTATGGTCCTGAACTAATTCGGTAATATAGTGGGCCCAGGTCCGAGACATCTTCGGCGCCTCGCGTCTCGAGGATATGAAAGAGATACTCCTTGTGATTCGAAATCGCGATGAGCGAAAAGGCAGAGATCCTAATCGTGCACCACGTGTCCCTCCAGGATGAATGACTAAGATCACTCTCGGCTCTTTGGGGCCCGTCTTGCCAAATGATAAACCTTAGAGCCCATCCTCTAGGCCGGCTCCTTTGTGACCAGGCACCAAAACCATGGGCCTGATTCTGGGTGCTTTTGGTGCTTCGGGGTTCGAGTTTCCAAGATGTGAGAAGACGAGGGACTTTTACCCTTCAAAATCTCGAATCCTGATATGCCGACGTGACTAGATCTTGCGCCATGCGTCACTGGATCGGACGACCCATATTTTGTCTTGAAATATAGGTTCTTTCTCTGACGTTATACCTCGGGTAACTTGGTATCCCCGAGATATCGATGACCAGCGATCAACATTATAGATGGGTCTCGGTCGCTCGACAACAAAACTTCGCCCGCTCACTTGACTTGTAACCTGAAAAGAGATTTTTTCGTGCTGCGCTTGGGTGCTTTTCGCACAACCTGCAGACCTGGGTACTTTTGTGCCCAAGACAAAAAGTGTTGCTAACAGCACCTAATCCAAGCAACTAAGAAACCATGGTATAACCGATGTTCAGGTGAAAAAACATAAGTCAGGTCCACCGTATGGGCAGGGTATCAAAGCCCAAAACCTTGAAAGAACCAACTCTCATAGAGGTAAGGGCACTAGCAAGATCCCCATTGTTGGCATTGTTGGCACAGGGGCAGACCTAGGGTTCAATGCTTCAACAACACACCAACAAAACCCTAACTATCGTCCCTTTCGACAACACCTATGAAGCAGTTGAAATCTCACCCGAGGTAGAGGCAGGGGGGGTTGAAGGACTCAGTTGTATACAACCTAGCTGGGACACAGATCTGTGATTACAACACTTAACATAGCATTTAACCAATACTAGAAATTAGTTCATAAATCCATTCACACTATAGATTAAACCCTAGATACAGAGCAACGTAGTAGAAACTAAGATCAAGTAATTTTCATCACTTAGCACATGGTTATCATCATCAATCTAAGATTAGATCTAGCATTCATTTATCATCAATAGAGCACTAATCATCCACAGATCTATGTATCATACATCAAGATCAGTGCACTAAGCACATAAAAACATAAACAACATGAGCAATATTGTACAAAGCACATCAGAACACAGGATATGTGTGGTTCACCCTAGTGTGGGGATACGTCCACCAACTTCTTCTTTTCTTCTTCATTAATCTTCAATATTTCTACATTCTTTGGCTCCTATACACAAAGACATAGTGCAACTCCACAGCAGACAGGAGATCTGCATGTAGCCCGTCAAATCCTCCTTCCCAAAATCAGATCAAGGCACAGAGCCAACTCCTTATTAGAACAAATCCTTACATAGTCTATGCACAAAGCCTCTTACAATCACTTTCACTTTTCTCTGCAAGTCTTAACATACTTTAGTCATGCACTAATCCCATGACCTTAAGATTGACATCTACTTCCATCGCCTAGCTACTAATTTATACATTACAAAAATTCCTAAACATGGGTAAAACCATGGGCCGACATTCCATACCCATTACATAAACCCTAACTGTTTAAATAATGTAACTGCAAAGAGTATTCTTATTATTATTGATATATTATTCATAGGATCAATCCCCATTGAGGATTGATCATGTTGGTTATTGTAATAGGACCAAATCCCCTTTTGCGGATTGGTCAAAAGAAAATTGTAATAGGAAAAATAAGAAGTCGGCCCCAACAGATATTAAAGAGACCCAGAAATATAATAAAGGTGGGTTTACCCACCCAGTTTGAGAAGTCGGCCCTGCCAGTGAAGAGACACTTCACACGTTTCAGACTTGTATAAATAAAGGAGGCTAGCACCTCACTTAGCAACAACTCACTTGCTTAGTTTGAGAGACAAGTTCTGATCTGTTACTGGTGAAGGAGAGAGAGAGAGGCGCATATCTAGGAGAGGAATTTTTGTATTAGCATAAGAGATCTCTTGGCATTGTATTGGCTATCTATATTAAGGAAGTTTTGTTGGGTTTTTTTCCCCTAGAGGGTTTCCTAGGATAAATGTTGTGTCTCTTTTGATTGTGTATTTCTCAGTGATCTTGGATTATGCTATTGTTATCTAATGAAATGCAAACATCTATCATAATGGCTTAAACATTAACATGGTATTAGAGCCAAGCTGAAGGAAGCATCTTTCACAAGTGAAAAACGTCACTTTTATCGTACATGAAAATTAGGTCTTTTTGATGGTAAAGCTTTTCAGCCCTGAAACCATCTAGAAAAGTGTGCTCTCCCCTAAGGATCGGTTTGGCACCTTCAGTGCACCTTTTCAGTGGCTAGATCTCCCGTAAAGTGAAACCCTAGTTTCACAAGGTACCAGAAAACTAGAGTACCAAAAGTACCATAAAACCCGAAGCACCTGTCCAAAAATCCATAGATCAAGTTTGAGGGGGTAAAAGATATATTTTTAGAAATCTGACTGCACCAGCTAACTCGCCTCAGCTCAGCGCATCTATCCCCTAGATTAGAATTTCAAAATTTGAAGTTTGAAAAATTAGGGTTTCCTCATAAAACCTTAAGTTGCAGTCTTAGAACCAGTTGCAGTTGCAGCCATACTACCAGTGGTAGTCACCCTTGAAGTTTTTAAAGAGTTGGTAATGATTACTGTTGTTGCCAGATGGTGCCACCACCTGCAAATGCTATCAAAGGTATGTACTCACATATGTTTAAATGGTTAAACCTTAAAGTGTATTTGCAGGAGAAGGGATCTCTTGCCATAGATCCAGAAGGATCTCAAGATCCAACATATTCAGAGGAATGATGCAACCTAGGTGTGATTATTCTGATATGCATTTATTTGTCATGACATTATCTTGATCAGTGTTGCATGTTGAAGCTATGATCAAATTATTAGAAGGATTAAAAGTTGATCATAGAGCTTATCCTCTAACCTAACCTTCTGTCAAGATAGCGTATTGTCTTAGTACAACAGATAGGTTTAAGAAAGCACTCGTCATCTTGAGTGAAGGAGACTTGGAAGAAAAGAAAGCACTCATTCCTGAACACAAGGCTCCCGGTTTGATTAAATCAAGTTGATAAGATTCAAAGGTACACATGACAAGTTAATTACTATAGTTGAGATAGAAGTCTTTGTAAATTATTATACCTGATAGCATGTAAGCATATAGAGGTATATGCTTTGCCTGATACAACTAACACCTCCTCTAGGAGAAACCTCGTGTGTTAGTTCCAGGTTGCCATGGAAGAATGCTTGGTCACAACACTATGAGAGTGTTGACCTCATTTCATATTGTATTCCTTGCCTTTAATATTTTCTTCAGATAAATTATAAGTGATAGCTCTAAAGGAACTACTGGGATGATTGTTTGTGTTATTGCTTTATATTATCAGAAGGATATTATTCTTGCTTGTTGTTTTGTTGACCTTTCTCCAGGTCACATGTAATAACCCTGAGGAAGATATAGTGAAGGTTGCAGAAAGCAACGTGCTAAAGGAGAGACCATAAATGAAGCAATCATCATTGGAAGAGAAGAAGGTGGCTTGCATAAGCTAAAGGGTCACTCAAAAGCTGCCATGACCCACACCATTGAAGAATCTTGGCATAGAAGATTAGCTCACATCAACTAAAAGTCACTACCATACATATGCAAAGCGGTCGCAGGTTTACCAGAACTCAAAGGTGACCATGAAGGCGTATGCAATGGATGTGCACAAGGAAAGAATATCAAGAACCCATTTCTGAAGAGGGACAACAAGCCCGAAGGTGTCCTAGAACTCATCCATTCAAATGTATGTGGTCCAATGCCATCATCCTCCATTAGCGGGTATGTATATTATGTATCATTCATTGATGATTACTCTCGTAAAAACCTGGATATATTTCTTGAAGACTAAAGATGAAGTGTTCAGTAAGTTCAAGGAATTCAAAGCATTGATAGAGAACCTTTCTGAAAGAAAGATCAAGATACTCAGGTCAGATAATGGAGGAGAATATACCTCAAAAGAGTTTGGGAACTTCTGCAAAGATGTTGGGATCAAGAGGGAACTCACTACTCCCTATAATCCCCAACAAAATGGTGTAGCTGAACGAAAGAACAAAACCATACTGGAAGTTGTGAAGACTATAATCCATGATCAAGATCTTCCTATGTGCTTATGGGCAGAAGCAGCAATAACAATTGTTTATGTGCAGAACCAATTGTCCCATAGTGTACCTGGGCTCAAGACACCGGAAGAGATGTTCACCAGAAAGAAGCCAAAGGTAATCCATCTCAAAATATTTGGTTGTCCAGTGTTTATTCATATACCTAAATAAAAGAGAAACAAGCTGGACCCTTCAAGAAAGAAGGGAATATTTGTGGGATACTATGAGGTCTCCAAGGCCTTCAAAATCTATATACTAGGTCAACATCACATTGACATCAACAGGGATGTGACCTTTGATGAAGATCCAGTGCTCAAGAAATCTAAAATATGCTATCTTGAAGAGGTATATGAAGAGGAACCCGTAATCCCCAGTACTGCAATAAGGGAGGTTCTCAGAGCTGCAGAACTAGTGAGGGAAGTCGTAACTTCCCCTGATGAGGAACTTCTAGAAGACCATGATATAGTAGAAGTGAAAGAACCTCCTCAGATGACGATCCTCCATAAAAGAAAGCTAGCTTGGGCTAGAGAGATTATCCAGGATGGAGAGAAGTACGGTGATCCCCAAGGAACTACGAGACAAGTGAAAAGACCAAAGCCATTCTCCAGTTATACGGATTTGATGTGTGATCTCCTAGAAGAGGAGCCTACCTGTTTTGAAGAAGCCATTCAAAGGAAAGAATAGGCAGATGCCATGAAAGAGGAATACCAATCCATAATGAATAACGAGGTATGGGAAAGAGTTCCCAGACCGAAGAATAAAGATATGGTATCCTCCAGATGGATCTTCAAAATAAAACATGTTGTTGATGGAAGTATTGAGAAGTATAAAGCAAGATTTGTCGCTCGTGGCTTTTCCCAGAAGGAAGGCATTGACTATGAAGAAACATTCGCTCCTGTGGCCAGATACACTTCTATCAGAACCATCATAGCTCTTGCAGCTAAGATGAAGTGAAAGTTTCACCAGATGGATGTGAAGACAACTTTCCTAAACAATGTTATCGAAGAGAAAGTGTATATAGAGCAACCTCAAGGATTTGAGGTTTAAGACAAGATGTCTCATGTCTGCAGATTGAAGAAATCCTTATACGGATTGAAGCAAGCTCCTAGAGCTTGGTATGGCCATATAGATAGTTTCTTGATGAGCTTAGGCTTTACCAAGAGTAAAGCAGACTCAAATCTCTACTTCAAAATCATGAATAATGAGCCAGTAATCTTACTGCTATATGTGGATGACTTATTCTTAACTGGAGAAGAAAATCTCATCAATGAATGTAAAAAGAGACTTGCCTCAGAATTTTAAATGAAATACCTTTGCCTAATGCATTATTTCCTAGGTCTTGAGGTATGGTAGAGTCCTGAGAGGATCTTCCTTAACCAAGGGAAGTATACAGTCGAAATCTTGAAGAGATTCAACATGCTAGAATGCAAGCCCGTGAATACACCCATGGAATCGAAGCTAAAGTTGTTGGTCGATACGTCGTCAAAATTGATTGATGCCACACTATATAAACAAATTATTGGATCGTTGATGTACCTAACAAACACCAGACTAGACATTTTTTTTTTCCGTGAACACCTTGAGTCAGTTTCTGGTAGAACCTAGACGTGTTCACCTAGTGGCTGCAAAACATGTGATGAGGTACCTTAAAGGTACAATAGATTATGGTCTCAGCTATGATGGAGATCATAATTTCACATTGAGTGGATATACTGATGCATATTGGGAAAGAAGTGTTTCTGACAAGAAAAGCACTTCAGGATGTTGTGTCAGTTTCGGATTAGCTATGATCTCGTGGTAGAGTAGGAAGCAATCTAGTATTGCTCTCAGCACAGCAGAAGCAGAATACATTGCTGCATGTTCTTCCAGCTGCGAAGCTATATGGCTACAAAAGTTGTTGACCGGGCTATTTGACTTAGAGATGAGAGAAACCGTGATTCTATGTGACAACCAGAGCTACATAAAGATGACAGAGAATATTGTATTCCATGACAGGTCGAAGCACATAGAGATCCTTTATTATTACATCCGTGACATGGTACATAGAGGATCCTTAAATCTCCAGCACATTAGCATAGATGAACAGGTTTCTGACGTGTTGACCAAGCCTCTATCTCATGTAAAGTTTGAGTACTTCTGAGATAAGCTTGGCATAGTCCGAAAGGACCTTCCTCGAAATTGGGAGTAGATGTGATGTTCCTTGCTTCTGGCCTAGCTATCAGACGTAAAGAAAGATGTGATGTGTTCCTTGCTTCTGACCTAGTTGTCAGACGCAAAGAAAGATGAGATAGGTACCTTGCTTCTGACCCAGTTGTCATACATAAAGTAAGATGTGATGTGTTCCTTGATTTTGACCTAGTTGTCAAACATAAAGAAATATGAGATGCGTACCTTGCTTCTGACCTAGTTGTCAAACGTAAAGAAAGATGAGATGTGTACCTTGCTTCTGACCTAGTTGTCAGACGTAAAGCAAGATGTGATGTGTTCCTTGCTTCTGACCTAGTTTTCATACGTAAAGCAAGATGAGATGTGTACCTTGCTTCTGACCCAGTTGTCAAACGTAAAGCAAGATGAGATGTGTTCCTTGCTTCTGACCAAGTTGCCAGATGTAAAGCAAGATGAGATGTTCCTTTCTTCTGACCCAGTTGTCAGACGTTAAGAAAGATGAGATGTGTTCCTTGCTTCTGACCGAGTTGTCAGATGTAAAGCAAGATGAGATGTTCCTTGCTTCTGACCAAGTTGTCAGATGTAAAGCAAGATGATATAATGAGACTAGCACTGAGCTTCCGACTGGATAGTTGTGACATAAGGCCAGTCTAGTATCCTACTTCCAACCTGATGGTTGTGATGTAAAGAAGGACGAGTATCTTGCTTCCATCTTGAGTGCTGTGACGTAAAGCAAGACGATGAGATGAGACAAGTACTGAGCTTCCAGCTTGACAGTTGTGACGTAAAGCCAGTCTTATATTGTGATGAGCCAGACTTGTGTTGTGATGATGATGATGTATTAGTTTTTATACTAATACATATTGATGCAGATGATGATGGCATTCCTTTGAGAATGATGATGTTGTTGATGAAGAAAAATTTCGATGATTTATAGATATGCCATCTAGTGTCCCAAGATGATATTGATGATGTTGTCCTCTCAGTCACTTGATGTTGTTGATGATGTTGTCCTCTCTCTCTCGCATGATTCTGCTGAAGAATACCCTTCTTGTTAAGGGGGATTGTTGAAATAATGTAACTGCAAAGAGTATTCTTATTATTATTGATATATTATTCATAGGATCAATCCCCATTGAGGATTTATCATGTTGGTTATTGTTATTGGACCAAATTCCCTTTTGCGGATTCGTCAAAAGACAATTGTAATAGGAAGAATAAGAAGTCGACCCCAACACATATTAAAGAGACCCAAAAATATAATAAAGGTGGGTTTACCCACCCAGTTTGAGAAGTCAGCCATGCTAGTGAAGAGACACTTCACACATTTCAGACTTGTATAAATAAAGGAGGCTAGCGCCTCACTTAGCAAGAACTCACTTGCTCAATTTGAGAGACAAGTTCTGATCTGTTACCGACGAAGGAGAGAGAGAGTGGCACATATCTAGGAGAGGACTTTTTGTATTAGCATAAGAGATCTCTTGGCATTGTATTGGCTATCTATATTAAGGAAGTTTTGTTGGGTTTTCTTCCCCTAGAGGGTTTCCCAAGATAAATGTTGTGTCTCTTGTGATTTTGTATTTCTTAGTGATCTTGGATTATGTTATTGTTATCTAATAAAATGCAAACATCTATAATAATGGCTTAAACATTAACACTAACAGCCCAAAAAGCCTGTAAAAATGGGCGAGATCCTGCAATCTTCACTTCTCCTAGGTGCTCCGTCTTCGACCAGCCTGTCGAAGTCCCAAAAATGGTCAAACACGACCAACGTTTCCTCAAAACTTGGTCGAGGGCCAACAGGCCCCCAACACTCACCTGTGACTCATCCAGAGTCACTCTGATCTGGGAAAATATGCTTCGAATGCATCAAGCTTAGCTCTATATACCTCGACTTGTTTCTTCGCTAGAGCCTCCTTCTTGATGAACTCCTAAGGTACTTGCTTGGTGACAGGCCCTTCCAGGCGTCGTTCCACTGTCACGACCATCTGTTCCAGCTGTGAGCCTTGTCCCTTGATCTCTTTGAAAAGCATGCAAGCTTCATCCTACACTGGCTGGATTCTCTGTGTCAATTCCATAACCTTTCTATGGATGGTAGTAACCTATTGTTGGCCTGTGTGCTGCTCCTGTGACCTCTTCATATTCTCAAATACAGTCAGTAGTTTCATCTGTTCTTGTATGATGGATGCCTACTTCTCTTCCTCCTATAGTTGTGCTTCTAATTTCCTCAGCTCTGGATCTTCTGCAAGGTGCTCATAGGTCTGCGCACTTCGATCACTCAATTTTTTACATTCTGAGGCTAATTCCCTGATTCATTCTACTGCACTCCTGGCAGCTTCTTCCCTTTAATCCCACACTTCTTGTGGAGTGCTCAGCATTGCTTGAAGTTCTAATTCTGCTACTCTTTCTTGAAGCTGTTGAATGGCCTCAACGAGCTTCCCCACTTACATCTCTGTGGACTCTAGTTCCTCCTGTACCAAGGCCGACACAGAGATGAGTGCTCTAGTCAATGCCTCTTTAACCCCAATCTTCTCCGCGAGCAGTTGGTCTTTCTCTTTCTGGATTTTCTCTTTGTCCTCTTTGAACATTGCCATAAGTTCATCTTTCTCTTTCTACGCAACTCGAAGTATATAGGACCTCCTCCTTTTCCTTCTTTAAGGCCTCTGTGGCCTGTTCCTTTTCCTCCTGGGCTTGACAAAGTTGAACCTCTGTCGCATCTTCTAGCCTTCGCAACTGGGTGGGATCATCCCCCAATTCTACATTTTCTGCTAAGGATGGTGCAATAGCCACTGCGCGGTTCGAATGGATATCTTATTGGATGTCTCTAATCTCTTTCTCTATTCTCGCGTACATCGAATACTATTTTTCCCCATGTTTCTGGAAGATGTCTTCTGAAGCATCTTCTACAACTCTGATGATGAGATCAATTTCATCCAATGTGATCACATTCTTCAACTAAGGCTTGTTGATGCGAGCCTTCTTCCTTGCTGAAGGTTTCTCCGAGGAAACCTTCCTCTTCTATGATTCTACTGCTATGGTGAGGGGATCCTTCGACGGTGTCGATTTTCCTTTGTCCTTCTTTTCTCCTTCTTCCCCTCCTTCCTCTTGGTTCACTTCATCTCCTCCTCCTCCTGCAAGTGAGTCAGGCACAGTTTCCTCTGATGTGATGTCCTTCTCATCACTTTCTATGTCTTGGACTTCTTCCTTTTTCTTCTTTTTTTTGGCGTTGCTATGTCCATCATGTTCGACCCGAGTGACTAATGGGCTTCCGATGATATCAGGGTCGGATATTTATACATCCTCCACTGGTACAAGGAATTATGCTAGCCATTCCTTAGTGATCTCTTCCATGTCTTCCTCAGTCAACGTATAGTAAGACTGTACCTCCTCCTTACTTTCATCCCCGCGTGCGGTGATGTAGATGAAGTGTCAGTTTTCACGAAAATTCTCTAGTGGCCTGTATCGATGGAGTGTATTCAGGGTCATCTACGGAAAGGATTCAATGGTGCGCTTCAGCTATAGGTAATAAGTATGGAAGACAACATTCGAACTCCATTGATTTTCCATATCATTCATATACCACAAGGTAGAGAACCTCGCGACCAACATTTCATATGGCTCGACTTCAGGGAATGTTTCTCCTTCTGGCATCTACCAAGAAACAAATGCAATGAGCACCAATAACCAACTGAAGTGGAATTTGTATCCTTGGTCCTGCACTTCGCGGAAGTCCTTCTCCAACTCGTTGATGAGGTAACTCACCCATTCCTTTGGCAACACTTTCCTGCGAGGTCAACGAACCCTGTGACTTGTGTCGACCGGTTCTTTCTAACGATCTTGCCAGCGATCGTTTGACAATCTAGGCACATTGCGCCATCCTGGATGGAGGCTACCTTGTAGCCTCGCTTTCCCTTCTCTACATCATCGTAGGATTCCTTTATTCATTGTACCAGGAAGCAATCTGACGTCTTCCCTGGTTAGAAATGGTGAGGGTCTGGTCCCTGCATGCTTATTCTAGTGATTAGGTGGATTAGCATTGGATCCATAGTGACATTCCTTTCAAGCCACAGATACCCTCCATGGTATCACAACAGGAGGAGTTTAACGCAAGAATTAACCCCCTAATGTCAGTCGAAGTGGGGGATATTCATTACGTTCAATATTGTGGAGGGCATGAGCTCCTTAATCCATGACTGGGGAACTATCTTGGGATTCCTCCCATTCGTATTCATCAGGTACCTATGCATTTCAAGCATCACATATTTCTTTCAGTCTCCGAGGTTAAATTCGCTGATCTTGAGAGCTGGGATCAGTCCCAACTGGGGTCCAACTACGTGCATCCCCTTTGGGAGGTACGCAATGATGAGCATGTACTCAAAGTCATGCGGGACACTATCATGGTTCATCGTGCCAGTCAAAGGTGGGATGTAGTCTGGCAACACTGATGGGATTTGCTTCATGTTATCTAGATCATCGCGATGCTTTCTTGGTTTCTCAGTAGTGCGGCTAGAACATTGTCTAGTCGATGGGGATTCTTGCAATCTGATAGGCAACGATTCTTGTATTCCTACAGACATGACTTTCTCAGTCATGAGATCCATGAGAATTTCCTCCACCGACTTCTCTACTGTGCTATGTTCGCCCAACATTCACACTTGTAATAAAATAAATCAGGTAGGTGAATGGAAAAGCAAGTTAATGAAATAAATGGTAAGGTCTAGACAACACAACAAGGTATGCAATCAGTTCTTTGTTAGCGTGGATATCTCAGTTTGAAAAAAGTGGTCGCGACACAACATCTAACAAGTTAAATAAGCAACGTCGTAATGGATTCCTTCAACGGATATGAATATGTCCATCAATGCGCATCCATCCGTTATGGCGCAATATCAACGGTCCAATGACGATATTTATGTCAATAACTATGTTTCTAGCTATCTGGAGCATCATTCTAATGGTTGGGATGCCTCCAACAATCATATAGCTTCTCCATGTCAAAGTCCCATTCTGCGTGGTTCTGCTATTCCAGCGAGGTTCAAGTTCTGCAAGCCTGCCTTCTGCGAAGTCGTTTCTGGGACTTCTCGTAGTTTTTCTAATTT
The DNA here is from genome assembly GCA_009831015.1 of Picea engelmannii. NCBI lineage: Eukaryota > Viridiplantae > Streptophyta > Pinopsida > Pinales > Pinaceae > Picea > Picea engelmannii. The sequence continues at coordinate 453,658 of ML794068.1, forward strand.
TTCTTTCTTCTTACTGAGCTTTCTGGCCTTGTTTCCTATAATTTGAGTCTCTGGATTCATCTTTCCATTCTTATTCTTTTCTTCCCTTAGCGTAGTAAATTCTCACTGCTGGGGGTCTTCCAAAGGTTTCAAGGGTAGTACCTCTTCTCTTACTATTTCCGAGGTGAATGCACTTCTTTCGTGTATGGACAGGTTCTTTAAACTTTCTTGTGTTCTTCCATCTTTGATAGCTAGTTCTTTGTCCCTCTTTTTCTTCGACTTATTCTCTTGTTCTTCTATTAGTCGCTTTATTTTTCTATTCATGAAGTCCCTTAATTCTTTGTTTTTATATTTTGTGGCTTCCTCCTCTGCCTTCCTTCGGATATGATCTTTCTCAATCCAAGTCTTTCCTAACAAAAGTGAAAAAGGAGTGTTGTTCTCAACAAAATTAATGACTTCAAATTCTTCTTCAGTCGATGTTCCATGGGAAATCATAGGTACATTAGTAACTCTTCCACATAGGGTTATCATATTTCCTTTAAACAAACCTATCCTTCCCAATTAAGGTACTATAGCATGCTTTCCCAAAATTTCCCAAGTGCTTTTCGACATAATATTCACCTGTGTGTCTTTATCCAAGACACAGTTTATGTCGAAGTCTCCTATTCTTGTTTCTATGTGCTGCTTCTCTTTGAAGATCTCTGGTAAACTGATGTCTCTTTGATCATTCAGTCTTTCTTTCAAATGTAATAACATAGTCTCTGATTCTTTCTAGTTTTCTAACATATCCTCAGTCCTTTGAACTCCTTCATAGTTTTCTTGTCTCATGTTCATCTTTTCAACTTTGACAATCATTCTAGGGAAATCCTTAACTCTGTGACCAATAGCTTTACAATAGAGACAAATAGGACCTATACCAGGGAATTCCCTAGCAAGATGTCTTGGTCTTCTGTAATTATAACACAATTTCAATCCTCTCTTTCTTTTCAATGATACCCAACTCTTCCTGTACTGCACACTGGGGTCGCAGTCATCGACCTGCAATCTACAACAATTCTTTCTAGGTTCTTGCATCCACTTGTTAGTCAAAAAAATATTTCTATGCATAGGAATAACATATCTTTCACTATCTCTATCAAATCTATTCAGATCGACTTGTTCTTCTAACTGTGCCCTAGTTTTTAGACTAGGAAAAAATCTATCGAACATACCTAGACTCATACTTTCGAAGTAAAAATTTCCGCTTATCTTACCTTTAGCCGAGCACAAAGCTTTGATATCTTACATCTTTTCTTCAGATATGGTTCCTTTCTTAGCACAGAGCTTCGCAAGTTAAGTAGAATACTGTGCACTACAACAACAGATCTATGCACAAATCTTTCTCTTTTCTTCAGTTCCCATCAATCACATTTTCAGGTCCCGACAACGGAACCATTTGTTGGCACAAGGGCAGACCTAGGGTTCAATGCTTCAACAATGCACCAACAAAACCCTAACTACCGACCCTTTCAGAAACACCTATGAAGTAGATGAAGTCTCACCCAAGGTAGAGGCAGGGGGTTATAGGACTCAAGTGTATACAACCTAGCTAGGACACAGATCTATGATTACAACACTTAACAGAGAATTTATCCAATACCATGCATTAGTTCATAAATCCATTCACATCGCAGATTAAACCCTATATACAGAGAAGCACAGTACAAACTAAGATCGAGTACTTTTAATCACTCAGCACATAGTTATTGGATCAGATCTAGCATTCATTTATCATCAATAGAGCACTAATCATCCACATATCTATCTATCATACATCAAGATCAGTGCACTAAGAAGATAAACACATAAAAAACATGAGAAATATTGTACAAAGCACATTAGCACATAGGATATACATGGTTCACCCAAGTGTGGGGCTACGTCCACCAAATTCTTCTTTTCTTATTTATTAATATTCAATATTTCTACATTCTTCTTCTCCTGCACACAAAGCCACAGAGCACAACTCTATAGTGGATAAGAGATCTGTGCGCAACCCGTCAAATCCTCCTTCCCAAAATCTGATCAAGGAATAAAGCCAACTCCTTATTATCATAAAGCCTTACATAGTTTGTGCACAAAGCCTCTTACAATCACTTGCACTTAGCTCTGCAATTCTTAACATACTTTATTCATGCATTAATCCCATGACCTCTATATTGACATCTACCTACATCGCCTAGATACTTATTTATGCATTACAAAAAGGCCTAAACATCGGTAAACCCATGGGCCGACATCCCATACCCGTTACATAAACCCTAACATCCCAAAAATCTCGTAAAAATAGGTGAGATCCTATGATCTCTGCTTCGCTTGGGTGCTCCGTCTTCGACCAGCCTGTCGAAGTCCCAAAAATGGTCAAACACGACCAACGTTTCCTCAAAAGTTGGTCGAGGGCCAACACCCATATACAAATAGATGCCCAGAAATATATATGCTGCTAAGAAGGTATCGGTGGGATATCCCTTCAACCAACCTCATGCCACCTCATGCTTAAATCCGATGTAAGAGGAGCCTCCTGGTATTAATGATTATACAATGAATTTCTCCACTCCCTTAGTCAGACACATATGTTGATTTAATATCCTTGGAGAAGTTTACTCACAAAATCCTTTTCCAAGGCTCTAAATCCTAGGCTAGTTTGTGCACCCTAGAAAGATAAAATCGTTACTAATCAATTTTAAATTATAGCATTAATTTTAATGGCCTTGCTTACTGTTGGCCCTCAATCAAGTCTAGAGGAAACATTGGTCGACTTGACCACTTTTGGGACTTTGACAGGCTGGTCGAATATGGAGCACCCATGAGGAGTGCAGATCGCGATATCTACTCATTTTGGAGGCTTGTGGACCCAACAAAAGGGTTTTATGGTTTATGTAACGGGTTATGGGATGTCAGCCCATGGGTTCAAACCATGATTATACCATTTTGTAATGATATAAATAAGTACCTAATGATGTAAGTTACTAGTTACTTGTTATCAACTTAGTGCGGTCTAAGTTCGCTTCGTGGGAAGAAAAGTTGTTGGATTTTGTGCATATTATGTGTTAATACTTGCAGAGCTAAGTGAAAGTGATTCTAAGAGGCTTTGTGTAGACAGGTTGTGTGAGGCTTTGTGCTATCAAGGAGTTGGCTTTGTTCCTTGACCTGATTCTGAGGAAGGTGGATCTAGTGCGTTGTGTGAAAATCACCTGTCCAGTGCGAGGCTTGGCCCTGTGGATTTGTGCACAAGAGAATACGCATGTATGAGATTGCAAACTAATAAAAATGAAGAAGAATAATTTATTGGATGTAGCCCCACACTGGGGTGAACCACATATATCCTGTGTTGATGTGCTTTGTGCAATGTTATTGATGTTGATTATGTGATTATTTGCTTAGTGTTGTTGATGTTATGTATAATGAATGCATTTGATGTTGTATATTAGTGCCTAATGATGTGAATGAATGATAGATCTGAGCTAATTCTGTGTGCTAAGTGACTGGAAGTGTTATATCTTTACTATTACTGCGTTTTTCTCTAATAAGGGTTTGATCTACGATGTGAGTGATATCCAAGAACTAATGCATATCATTGTTTAAGTGTTATGTTAAGTGTTGTAATAACAGATCTGTGTCCCATCCTAGTTGTAGACATCTGAGTCCTGCAACCCCCCTACCTCTACCTCAGGTGAAATTTCATATGCTTCGCAAGTGTTTCCAAAAGGGTCGGTATTTAGGGTTTTGTTGGTGCATTGTTGAAGCGTTGAACCCTGAGTCTTCCCCCGTGCCAACAAATGGTTCCATTCCTGGGACCTGAAACTGTGATTGTTGGGAACTGAATAAAAGAGAAATATTTGTGCGTAGATCTGTTGTTGTAGTGCGCAATATTCTACTTGACTTGTGAAGCTCTATGCTAAGAAAGAAACTAGATCTGAAGAAAAGAGGTAAGATCTTAAAGCTTTATGCTCTGGTAAAGGTAAGATAAGTGGAAATTTTTTCTTTGAAAGTATGAATATAGGTATGTTTAATAGATATTGTCCTAGTCTGAAAACTAGGGCACCATTAGAAGAAAGAGTTGATCTGAATAAATTTGATAGAAATAGAGAAATATATGTTATTCCTATACATAAAAAGAATTTTTGGACTAATAAGTGGATGCAGGAACCTAGAAAGATTTTTTGCAGATTACAGGTCCAGCATTGTGATCCTAGTTCACAGTACAAGAGAGGTCGGGGATTGTTTAAAAGAAAGAGAGGTTTGACACTATGTTATAATTTCATAAGATCGGGACATCTTGCTAAGGAATGCCCTGGTACATGTCCTATTTCTCTTTGTTGTAAAGTTATTGGTCATGAAGTTGATGATTTCCCTAGAATGATTGCTAAAGTTGAAAATATGAACATGAGACAAGAAGACTATAAAGAAGGTCAAGAAAATAAGGACATGTTAAAGAATCATACATAAAAAGATTCAGATACCATGTTAAAACAGTCAAAATAAGAAATGGATGATCACAGAGACATCAATTTACCAGATATCCTGAAAGAAAAATAGTGCATAGTTACAAGAATAGAACACTTTGACATAGAGTGTGCATTAGATGAAGAAACACATGGATATTATGCCAGAAAGCACTTGGGAAATTTTGGGAAAGCCTGCTATGATACCTTCATTGGGAAGGATAGGCTTGTTTAAAGGAAAGATGATAAGCCTATGTGGAAGAGTTACTAATATACCTATGATTTCTCATAGAACTATGACTGAAGAATAATTGGAAGTTATTAGGTTTTTTGAGAGAAACTCCCCTTTTTCACTTTTATTAGGAAAGACTTGGATTGAGAAGGATCATATCAGAAGGAAAGCAGAGGAGGAAGACACAGAAAATAAAAAGCAGGAATTAAGGGATTTCATAACCAAAAGAATAACGCAACTAATAGAAGAACAAGAGGATCAGTCGAAGCAACAGAGGGCCATAGAACTAGCTATCGAAGTTGAACGAATACAAGAAGACATAAAGAACCTGTCCATGCAAGAAACAAGTATAGCCACCCCAGAAATAGCAAAAGAAGGAACATTAACCGCAGAATCTGTAAGAAAACATCAGCAGTGCGAAGTCACTTTACTTGGAGAAGATAACAATAAGAATGGAAAGAGGAATCCAGAGACTCGGATCACAGGAAAGAAGGCAAGGAAGCTCAGTAAGAAGAAACCTAAGTTAAAAAAACTACAGGAAGTTCCAGAGAAGACTTCCCAGAAGATAGATCCGCGGGAGTTGAACCTCGCCAGAATAGTAGAACCACGCAGAATGGGACTTCGCCACGGTGAAGATATATGATCGTTGGAGGCACCCCGACTATTATAATAACGCTCCAGAATGGATAGAAACGTAGTTATTTCCAAAACTATCTCCATTGGACCAGTGAAACCGCGCCATAACATATGGATTCGTATTGATTAAGGCATTCCTACCCATTGGAGGAATCCATTACGACGTTTCTTATTTAATCTGTCGAACGCTGCGTTGAGATCTCTTTTTGCAAACTGTGATATCTGAGCTAACAGAGAATCGATTACATCTTGTGATGTGCTTTCTAGACCTCACCATCCATTTGAGTATCTCGATTTTTTGTTCTCCTACCCGAGTTATTTGATTACGAGTGTGCATGTCGGGTGAACGTAGCATAGTAGAGAAGTTTGTGGAGGAAATACTTATAGACCTAATGACTGAGAGAGTCATGTATGTGGGAATACAGGCATCATCAATTGGAATATTGTAGGCATCCCCATTGATTGGACGACATTCTGGCCGCACTGTTGAGAAATAAAGAAAATACCATGACGATCTGGCTAACATGAAGTAGATCCTATCGGTTTTGCTGGAATACATCCTACCTTTGGTTGGCGCGGTTAACCATGACAACATCCCATGGGATTTCGAATATACATTGATCACTACATACCTCCCGAAGGGGATATGCACAATTGGACCTTAGTTAGGACATATTCCAGCTCTAAAGAACAACGACTTCAACCTTGGAGACCGGAAGAACTACACGATGCTCGCGCCACATCGGTATTTGATGAAGATGACTGGGAAGAAGCAGCGCATAGTCTCCCAGCCTTGGATAAAGGAGATCATGCAATCGACAATCTTGAACATGATGAATATTCCTCACTTCAGACAACTGTTATAACCCTAAAATGCACCACACAGGATTACCTGGCATCAGGCCAACTCATGTCTCTTCCTTGCCAAAGCCATGCTGAATAAAACCCTGAAAAACCACTTAAAATAAGAAACCCGCGCCCTAACCTAACATTGGGCGCGTTGGAACGCTTGTTGACCTTCTACTACATGCGTTGGAACGCGAGCTAGCCCACTACAGCCCGCGTTTACCTAACAAAGAAAAAAATCAGGAAAGTTTCCGTCGGGATGAAAAGCTTTGGGTCAGTTAACTGGAACTCCTATCCATGCATGGCCGAGAGTTCGTCTAAAACCCTAGCTCCTTCTAGCCTATAAAAGAAGGGGTAGGGGTACTATTCAAAAGAGGAAAATCATAGGAAAGAAACTCTAACCAATTGCCGAATCCATTTTGTCCCAACCCTTTAGCCTTTCCTCAAGCTTTAGGAGAATTCAAGCAAAGCAGTTGGAGGACAAAGAAGAGGAGGAGCCCAGGATCAGGATCAAGAAACGGTGGCCAGTCTCTATAATCATTGTAAGTTGATTCATCTTGAGATTAATAAAAAGATACTTTTCCCGTCCCAAATGCATGAGTCTTATGTGTTTCATTTGATTTATGTTTAATCTCTAATCCTCTAGTAGAACAATAGCATGCATGTGTAGTTTTGTCTTGATCGCAGGATCGCTTTGTGGAAGGAGCAGCAGAAGCAATGGGATAAATCTCAACGGAGGATCTACACCAACCGTCGATAAAAAGGCTAGTTGGTTCTTCCCATGTTTGCATGTGAAAAAGGATTTTAGGTTTGGGGTAGAAGGTTAAAAGTAATTTCTTAAGGGTCATGATATGCATGCAAGTTTAAACCCTAGCTTGTTAGTCCGTAGGGTATAATTTCCCAACAACAGAATTGGCGACTCCACTGGGGAGATTTTACTCTTAGGGTTTCCGGATGTCATTGAAGGTTTTTGGGTAGTTCAAAGAAGTAGAGTTTCAATTTCTTTGTTTATTTGTTTTCTGTTAGGTCAAAGCTAGCAGGGAACCTGGTTATCAATACCAGTTTTTCCTTGACTATTGCTTGACATTCATTCTCGGGACACACAGAGGTACACGCGGCCTGCAGAAGGCCTACCTGCGTGTAACCCGTGCCCTAACCTTCTACAGCCTACGTTTGAACGCCTGCTGTAGTGGTTTCAGTAGCGTGTAGAGCCCAGGAAGCTTAAGAGGCAGTCTCCTCTTCCCTATCAGAAGTTTACCTTCTCAGGGGGCTTTCTGGATCCTGTTTGGGTCTTGATTGGTTTATTGTCTTGTTTTCAGTCTGTCTTTTTGTGTTGGATATCCTTTGCGTTTGTTTTCTTTTTTGCAAATTTTTATTTTCTGTTAAAGTAGAAGCATCCAAGCCTTTTAAGAGACCCTGGTTGTCAATACTAGAGGCCTTTTTTCAAGACTGGGCTGCCTGTGTGTTGTTTGTCTCAGTTTTTATATAGACCCGCGGCCTGTTTAGGCTTAGCCCACGGGTACCCGTGTGCTGTTGTAACTCAGCACGCGTTTGCCCGCGTGCTGTCTTGGTGACAGTTGCAGGCTTGATTGGTAGCTTTTTAGCTTGGGTGGGGCAGTCATCCCATCCTGTGGTGAGAAGAGCTCCTCTCAGGGGTATAGATTCTGGAGCTACACAGTCAGTAGGTTAGGGCATCTTATCCTTAGCCTGTGTTTGTTAGTTGATGATTTGATAGAAAAGACAAAAGAGAAAAAATATTTGTTTTATGGTTTTTAGGCAAATGTTAGAATCGGTGCTGTCTTGATTGCTTTTTCGCATTGTGTGCTCTGATTCTTTTGTGATCTGCGCTTTAAGCCAGAGTTTTCTTTTCATTCTCTTGGTTTTGTTCTTGTCAACATTTTTCCTTGTTGCGATATTTGGCAATAAAATAAAATAAAAAATATAGCTTGTTTCATTTTCTTCTTGGTTTGAAGATTGTGTTGTTGCATCAGTAGCTAGAAAGAAGTCTTTTTGCATAAGTTTTTGCAGTGCATGTAGAGTATAAGTAGCTCGCAGATCTGAGTGAAAGTCCTTTATATTTACTGCATGAGATCTTAGTAAATTTAAAAAGAAAAGAAGTCTTTCTTGTTGAAAAGTTGTTGGTTTTTGTATTGTTTGTAAAGGTTTGTTTCCAACCATTTCTTGTTCATTTTGATTTGAATCTTTTTACACACCATCAGTTTCACTTTCATACCTTGTGACTTAAAAATCCCATTAAAAGAAACGCTAATTAAAATCAAGTAGACTTTTTGTTTATAGGGTGCATACACTAGCTCAGGACTAGGACCTTAGAATAGGTTGAAGAGTAAATTCTCCAAGGCCACCCAAACCAAACATTGGAGTCTGTCAATAGGGAGTGTAGAAATCCAGTTACAGAAAGTTATTCAGGACCCCCCTCTAACACAGGGGCTAAACACGAGGTCGCGTAAGGAAAGGTAGCGGAGATAACCCCTCCAAAGCTGGACCGAGCGTTGTGGAGAACACATATCGAGGATTTGTTAAGGGATTCCGTCGTTTGCATTTGCCACGGAGCTTCGTGGGTCTCGAATCCGTTCAAGGTCCTCAGTTGTCTTCCAGACCATTTTCTCTCGATACCCTTGACAGGTTTCAGGCTTGATACCCTGCTCATTGTGGTCTACCCAACTATCGACTATACCCGCCTGATAACTGTTCACGTGCTGGTAAACTAGTTGCCAATCTTTTCTAGGGAAATACACGGGTGACTGCGGGGGTATACCGCGGAACCTAGGACAGACATCGGGCCACGCTTTGCAGAGTATACCTGGAGGGTGCTTCCGTATTCGAGTTTCACTTGCACCGGTAAGTTGCTCTAGTGTTGGTTATTGTAACTGTTCTTCCAACTAGTTTAGTGCTTGCTTGATTTATCTTCTAGGGGCTTTCTTTTAGCGAGTGTTACTGTTTGTTCGTGTAGAATACCTTAGTGTGTCATGAATCTTCTCACACAGTGGAGGATTCATAGCTCCGCCGGTCATGAAGGCTTCTAGGCCTGCCGCCGGTTATACTGGAGCCACCCCCGCCACCATTGAGGCGGAAGCTAGACCATCAAGGGTCTTTCGAAGCAACCGGGGCTTTTGAGCCCGAACAACCCCCGGAGGAATCAACCGCCAATATTGGATTGGCTGAAACTTCAAACACTGATACTTGGCCAGACATTATTGTGCCAATTCAATTCTACGAACGCCTGTCAGTGCCTAACCCAGTGATGGAACCAAACTCTGTTACTTCAACTGGGATTTCTTCCATTCCCATCACTGTTGCTACCACAGGAGAAGCCTCTCCTAACTTGCCTTTGTTGGCAGTCCGGGCCACCACGGTCTCGGCCGAAACTATGTCGCATAGTGGACCGACCCCATCTATCGCGGCGGCCACACCTCCTTACACACCTAGTGCGACAGGCGCTCCGTTTTCATACGGTATGCCTAGTTTAGGTACAAGCCCTGTACTCACTTACTCCACTTTACAGACTTTGGGTCTGGGGGCAGGGAGCTCTAACGCTCCCCTGCAAGGTCAACCAGGGGGCATTCCTACCCCTTTCAACACGTTTCCTTACGCTGGAGGTCACATCCCTCCTTCGTCCCCTTCGCTTGGTGGTCCGCATCAGCAGTTCGCCGGGTAGCCTACACACATGAGTCCATTTGGAGCAAGGAGTCAAGGAACACCTACGCAAACTCAACTGGTAGGTTCGTCACCATTTGTTTGGAACGGGACGTTTGGTAATAACACTTTCGCATCCGCTGCTTTCCTAGCTGGGGGCACACCCATTTTTGGACAGTCTACACCGATACAGGGTACTATTCCCGCACTGGGGGCACATATACCAGGACCTTGGAACTCAGGACAAGGATCCGTTCCTTCCTCTGGAATGCCGATCTGGGGTAATTCTTTCCACAGTCAATGGAACCCCGGAAAGACTTCTATGCCTCTCCCGTCAGGACCGGCATGGGGTAATCCTTCCCAAAGTCCACCGAACACGATGAACGCCCAACATCCTATGTCCTTCATGGGGAATCAGCCAATGATGTCTCCTCAGATGCAAAACCCTTACGCTGGTCAGGGCCATGGTTTCTACCAGAACCTCAGCCAGCAACCAAACTTTTCCTGGCAACCTGGTGCCAGTCAAACTCTAGGACCCCTTTATCCAGGCTATCATCAGCAACCAAAACTACCATTCTTGGTGACGTTACACTTGCCGAATTTGACACGGTTGTTAAATGATCCCATCTGTCACAATCCACGTTGGCCTCCTATGCCAACAAAGTTTCCTTCAGACATTCCAAAGTTCGAGGCCAAGCCTAACGAAGATCTAGGTGATCACGTGACTACTTTCCATCTCTGGTGTTCATCTAACTCACTGAAAGATTACTCCGTCCAGTTGCGATTGTTTCAATGCACTCTTATTGGGAGTGCCGTGAAATGGTACATTGAGCTTGACCGCTCACGATATTCTTCTTTTGGTGAACTGGCGATGGCCTTCCTTAACCATTTCCAGTTACCTGTGAGATATGACGCCGGCACATAGTTGCTAGCCAATTTCGAGCAGATGACAGCGGACCATATCTCGGATCATATTCGAGAGTGGCGACGTTGAAAGAGTCTTATCAAGGTACCCGTCCCACCAACATTCCTTCTTGAGTGGTTCCTTAAGTCTTTAGTTCCACAGTTATCCAAAGACGTCGCAACTTCAGGGGTGTTCTCCGAGGAAGATGCCATCATGAGGGCTCAACAGTTTTAGCTTATCTATTCTCAGTCTAGTCTATTGTACAACATCCTACCGGATGCACCACGATCGATTCTGGATAAAACTAGACAGAGAGCCATACCACATGCCGATGGTATAGTTGGTTCGGCACAAACTAAGCCCACTGAGCAATTGACAAAACAATTGCAGCAGTTATCTATACAACACTCAGCGGCCAGCCAGACTACTGCTTTGGCTGCTCCCCCTACCCAAACGTCGGAAGTACACTCCGTGCAGACGACTAACCCAAAGGCCAACCAACAGCCTGAAGGGAAGAAAAAACAACTTAAGAGGGGTAAGGGGGATAAAAAACCAACTAATAATGCTGGCGAGGGCCCCACGGAAAAGAGGAAGGTGAGGTATCCGTGCAACTTGTGTGCGGAAGACCACCCGACCCATCTATGCCCTCGACTTGCAGAGGCCCAAAAGTTTGTCACACAGCAACAACAAGCCGTGTTGACTAACCCCTTTCAACATGGGCAAAATTTAACTCAAGCCTCTGCGAGTGGTGAAGGGGGCAGCCAGGAAAACTGCCCTCCTCCAAACAATTCATCTTCCACGAACGTATATATGGTTAAAAGTGATGCTTTCATAATGACTAGAGCACACGACTATACCAAACCAAGCGCCCCTAAGAAAGGCAAAGAAGCCGAGATCCCATCTCTTCCTCTACAGATTGAGAAGACGTTGGGTGAAATGATGACACGCATTCCAAAAGGTGCATTCAAGCGATCTTTGCACAATCCAAACGCAAGGGCCGCCCAGAACTACTCTGTGGTGGAAGGTTTATCACAAACCCCTTGCGCTATGTCTGCTTTGGAGGTCCTCCAAAGTTGCCCTGCTCAGAGGAAAGCCTTGTTGACTGCTTTAGGCTCTACTGAGACTTGTAACCCGGGAACCATCATGTTAGATACGACTGACTTGAAACCTCGTTTGCCTTATCACGTTGCGTTTCAGATAGTAGTGGCTCACCCCACGAAAAATTTTACACGGAATATCTTCCACACAGTGGTAGAAGAGGGCGCTTCGACTTGCGTTATGTTGTTAGCATGCTGGAAAGCCATTGGTCAACCTGAGTTGTCTCCGTCACCTACTCTCCTTACCGTGTTCGATGGTCGTTCTTTCCAACCACATGGCATCATTCCTTCTTTCCCTGTGCAGTTAGGGGGAAAGACCGTGTGCGTCGAAGTAGAGGTAGTCGATGCCCCCATCGACTACAATCTATTGTTAGGTCGTAGTTGGACTTATGCAATGCAGGCAGTGGTCGCTACCATTTTCTGAGTCCTCTTGTTTCCACATGAAGGCCGAATAGTGACCATAGACCAGTTGTCCTTCTCTCGGCCTGACCCATCCTTGGGGGCATCCACCGTTCCCATGGTAGATAATCCTCAAGCCGGTGTCATTAACATAGGAGTTGGTTTGTGCCCATCTTTGATGGGTACTTTCGATTATCCACCTCCTCAAGGCAATGTCAAGTTTATATCGACTCACCACAAGGCTGAGATCTTCCATGTTTCGTCGTTCTGCATGACTTACTTTGAGGATCCGTGGATTCTTCCTTCCCCATCAGACACGATGGATGCGATGGGGCATACGGGCATGTCTACACCCTTGTCGGCCGCTGAAGTAGCATACTCGTTGGTCCAGCAAGCTTCAACCACTCCCGATCCGACTCCCACACAAGAGTTGGATCCACTTCCATAGCCTATCTGGGCTCAGGATTCTCTTGTCGACACCGATTCGTTAGATTTAGTCTTTCCTTCGGACGAAGCTATAATCGAAGAAATGACTGGTCCGGATAAACCTTGGGATGATTTGCATCACAGATCATATTTCCTCCCAGAGTTACACTGAATCGAGGCAGGAGAATTCACTATCACCATGACGGGGGATCAGCCTTGTCCCATTAACCTCTTAGCTACGCAGGATATTTATGCTGAGGGAAATATGGCGACGATTGTTGCCACGATACCTATCAATATCTCCCGAAATCCCAACATTGTGGAGAATGTCTTCATCAGAGCGGATTGCTCCCCTGAAGAGATTCAGATCTACACGGATCTGTTTAAAGAATTTCGCGATGTTTTTGCCTGGTCTTATGAGGAAATGCCAGGCATTGATCCGAAAATAGTTGAACATGAGATCACTACGTATCCTGATGCTAAGCCTGTTCGATAGAAACTTCATCCAGTTAATCCTAGGAAAGTAGCAGCCATCAAAGCTGAGGTTGAGAAATTTCTTAAGGCAGGGTTCATATACCCGATTCACTTGACTCAATGGGTGTCAAACCCCGTGCCGGTCGATAAAAAACAAGGCACGATTCGCGTCTGTACCGATTTCCATGATTTGAACAAGGCATGTCCAAAAGATAATTATCCAACCCCCTTCATCGACTAGATCATTGATGAATGCACCGGTTGTGAAGCCTTTTCGTTCATGGATGGGTTCTCAGGCTATAATAAGATCCAAATCAAACCTGAGGACCAACACAAAACGGCATTCATTTGTCCGTGGGGTACATTCGCCTATCGAAAAATGCCTTTTGGTCTCAAGAATGTTGGAGCCACTTTCCAGTGGGCCATGTCTTTTGCGTTTCACGACCTCAAACATATAGTCGAGGCCTATCTCGATGATTTAGCATCACGCTCTCGCAAGCGAAAAGATCATCCTACACACCTTAGACTCATCTTCGAACGCTGTCGCTACTTCAGGATTCGCTTGAATCCCAACAAGTGCAGCTTTTGCGTCATGTCAGGACGTTTGTTAGGTTTCATCATTTCAACAACGGGGATCATGGTCGATCCTCTTAAGGTGGAGGCAATAGTCCAGTTGCCCCCCCCACGCACAATTTTACAACTTCAAAGTCTTCAAGGCAAGGCGAATTTCTTATGACGCTTCATCGCCAACTATGCTGAAATTACCAAGGGCTTCATGCGTTTACTAAAGAAAAACGTTCCTTTTCTATGGGATGAAGCCGCACAGCGCTCTTTTGACGCATTGAAACATGCCCTTACAACTGCACCTCTGCTACGGCCACCGAATTATAACAAGGATTTCCTCTTATATCTGGCTGCCGCAATGTCAACCATAGGCATGGTTTTAGTTCAGGAAGATGATTTGTTTTCTGAATACGTGATCTATTACCTGAGCCGAGGCCTCGTAGGACCAGAACATAATTATACCCATCTCGAAAATCTTGCGTTGGCGGCAGTTCATGCTGTTCAACGGTTCCGTCACTATGTTCTGTTTTGCAAGACCACCGTCATAGCCGTCGTGAATCCATTCCAGTACATGTTGACACGACGAGTTATCGATGGTAAAATCAGTAGATGGATGGTAATCCTCCAAGAGTTCGACCTAGACTTCGTTTCAGCCAAGTCCAAAAAGTCATTGGTCTTCGAAGAACTTATCTCGGAACTTCCGGTTGAGTCAGGTGACGTTGTGCCTGAGGAATCGCCTATCCGAGGGGATATGTTTTTGATTGAATCGTCAAACCCCTGGTATGGAGATATACTGATCTATATCCAGACTTTGAAGTGTCCTACCTCTTCTTCTCATGATGAGCGTCGGTGGATATGCCATCAGGCCAAGAACTATCTCATACTCAATGATACTTTGTATAGGAGAGGTGTAGACTGCATTATGTGCCGATGTCTCACTCATGAGGAGGCAGTCATAGTGCTCAATGATTGTCATACAAGAGCCTGTGGCGGTCACTTATCTGGGTTGGCAACAACCCAAAAGATCTTACGAGCAGGTTACTTCTGGCCCACGCTTATCAAAGATTGCATTGAGTCGGTCAAGAAGTGCCATCCATGCCAAATCTTCTCACGGAAGATGAGGGCACATCCAGCTCCCATGTTTCCTTTTATCACCGTCGGTCCCTTCACTAAGTGGGGAATTGATTACACTACTTACAACCCCCCGTCAGCCAGGGGGCACCGCTATATCATTGTAGCTGTCGACTACTTCACTAAGTGGGTCGAAGCTATGCTGACGTTTAAAGATGATGGAGATACTGCATCTCTCTTCTTATTTAACCAGATTATAGCATGGTTCGGCGTCCCGAGAGAGATTGTCACTGACCATGGCAGTCACTTTCAGAATCAAATGATGACCGAGTTAACGTCAAAGATTGGGTTACGGCAAGAACACTCCTCGCCTTACTACCCTCAAGCTAATGGGCAGGTGGAAGCTGTTAACAAAACGCTTAAGACAATGTTACAACGCACCATCAACTCAGCCAAGTCAAACTAGCATGTGATGTTATACTCGCCATTATGGTCTTACCGAACATCAGTTAAGACTGCAATTGGTTTCTCACCTTTCCAACTCATTTACGGGCTGGAGGCAGTCTTTCCCATCGAATGTCAAATTCCATCTCTGAAATTGGCAGTACAGTTATTGCTAGACACTTCTCCGCTTGAAGAACGGTTAGTACACCTAGAGCAGCTTGATGAACAGTGTCGTGATGCGGCATTGGCCAACGAAGCTCATAAACATAAGGTTAAGTGTCAATATGATAGGTCCGTTCATCCTCGGGTTTTCTCGGAGGGCGACCTTGTCCTGGTTTATGACCAAGATAAGGACCCCCTGGGGGCAGGCAAGTTCAAACCCATGTGGTTCGGACCCTTCATTGTTAAGGAGGTTTTAAAGAAGGGCGCTTATCGTTTGGTCGATTTTGAAGGGAATGCTTTGGCAGAGCCTAGAAATGGGCTCTACCTCAAGAAGTACTACTCATAGGGTCATTGTGGGTAACTTTTTGTAACATATGTATAGTCTTTGTACTATTACTTTCTTCGTTTCTTTTGAAAAACGTGTCATGGACGTGTCATTAATGTTATCTTTCATCATTATGGCAGATGTCAAGTGAGTCCGAGGTGTTCATTGGGTACACGGATGGTGCTAGTCGACACATGCAGAGGTTTGCCTCCGCAGCTTGGGTAATCTTTACACCACAAGGTCAGTTGTTGTCTTCCGGAGGGATATGCTTAGGTGACACCACAAACAATGTTGCTGAGTATAGCGCAGTTATTGAGTTGCTTCGTGACGCTTTGTCATTGGGCATCTCTCGTCTCCGGGTCTATCTAGATGCTCAACTGGTTGTGTCGCAGCTAAACAGAATATATCGTGTGCACGATCCTACTTTACACCGACGATTCCTTAGGGTACGTCTCTTGGAACGCAATTTTGATTATATTACATATTTTCATGTTCTTAGGAGTCTAAATCAAATCACAGATACTCTAGCTAATCAAATTTTAGATTGGCATCTTGCTCACACATAAAAAGATCATGATCATACACATGTAAAAACATTTTTGCACACATAACCCATAAAGACACAGAAAATAAATAAAAATCATATATAAACATGATAACATCCTCAGAGTACATAGATGGGCGCAAGCGCCTCAAAAAATGGGAACTATAATGAGTCACCGGGGCTTATGCCCTCAAAAAATAATATACAATAAGGTGCTCATGGCACATAAAAAGCCTACAAGTCTGATCAGGGCCTATGAGCCCTGTTATAATCATGTACAGCTCGGCCCAAACGCCTAAACAGTCAGACCCATGTCCGAGGCAACCCCACCATATGAGTCTGCATGGAGGGCGGCATGTCCTCTATCTCAGCCATGGGAATTGTGCGAGTGAGCTCAGTGAAGTTATGCTCAATCTGCCTAAGAGCCCTCTCGGCATCTCCTGCTGGAGGGTTCTCTGCTACTGCTTCCCCTCCGGCGGCAATAGCTGCGGCCTATGGCCGTGGGCGACGCCTGTTCTGTGCAAAATTGGCAGGTCGCACGGGTCCCACATCTGCATGCAACACAATGTTCACCCATCAAAAACTCTGTTATACAAAAGAGCATGATATATATATAAAAAGACATAAAAATTACATATGCAAACAAAAAAACTGTACAGGCGGAGACTTACCCATCGCCCCTCGCTCCTCACCAAGAGGCACTAGTATCGCTGGATCTCTGGAATAGTTGATCCCAGCATATGGGTAATCCTCGATCGCCAGAATCTGTCATGACAGCCACGCAAAGAAATCATCATTGAAGGCCTCGGTGGTCCTCCCACCACCCTGTCGCGGCAGCAACGCTGCCCATCTGCACACTGCCGGGAAAGTCGCCAGATGTCCTCGTACTGTCAGCCGAGGACTAAAGCATGGAACTCTCTCAAAGAAAAATGAACACAGGATAGTCCCGAACCCAAAATTCCTGTGTGTCCGCTGTCGGCACGCGGTCAGCTGCCCTGTCATGCTGGCCAGTAGTGTGGTGCTCCAGTCGAAGATCTGTGCATTCATGCACTGAATTGCACAGTTCATCTGTGCGCGCGAAGCCTGATGCACGGCTGCAGAGCCAGTAATCCGCCCAATGAGCGATAGAATAGTCTGCAGGGTGAGGCTGGTGATCCTACCAACAGGCACCGAAGAAGGTATCGTATCGGTCCCAGCCTCGTAATACTCTGCTATCAGTTCTGAGACTTTGCTCGGCCCCACAGGAAACGTCTGCAAGTTAACGGGTTCCCCTATCCTCGAGAGGCCCGTCAAAAAATATATATCCTCGGTGGTGGGCACCAAGGATTTCCCCTCTATCATAAATGCCCCTGCATCTGGGTGCCAGTAGTCAACCAAGGCATTCAGTAGCTTGGGTTGAGCGCGCATGAATGGACACAAGAAAAACTTCACCAAACCACATTGTGACAGCACGGCCATCATGTTCGGATCTGCATCCACTGCCTCATTGGCAGCCTCATGCTCTCTCTCTCTCCAATGAACATACATCCTGCAAAAGTCACAAAGCAAAAAGGGGGAGGTTAGATCTTGCATAAGCCATTTTTCGTTGCGCGGGGGGTAACCCGCGGGCTGTAGAGGCGACAGTCGTGGGTACCCGCGTGCAGTATTGACCCTGCACATGGGTACCCGCGGGTTGTCCCTGGACAGCCCACGGGTGCCTAGGGACGACCTCTTTGAGGTCGACGCCCACCCCCAAAACTCCAAAACAAACTATAATTGAAGTATGGAAATGCAAGATGAGGGAGTTTGTACTTACTTGGTCCGAGCAGAAGTCCGTTTCATCCACTGTAGCTCCCGGAATCCCGATCTTTGGCAAAGGGGTTCTTTTGGCTCCAGAGTCAATCTCCAAATCAGCAATGGTGATAATGAGCTGCCAGCTTCTATTTATAGACTTTTTGGCCTCTTTTTGTCACTTTTTTGGGCCCTTTTATCAGTTTCTTTATACCAAAAACCATTTTGACTGGTTCGGGAGTGATGTGGGAGGGATTTGATCAGGTATTGGGACATTTTTCATTGAGTTTCAGAAAATAAAAAAAAAATGCACATAAGGACGGTCCATAAAAAAATTTCAAAA
>ML794068.1:479628-500451 GCA_009831015.1 Picea engelmannii
TTCTCAATCAATAAGGGAACAACTTGGGTGCTGAACAATGTGTTCAGACTTAAAGGACAAAGGGATGCAGACTCAATGTGAAGTGAATAATTTCTCTAGAGTAACTTTTCTCTCAAAGTTGAATTCTTTCTCTTCTTTTCCATAGCTCGGATTTGGCCCATTTGTATCCTTCAAGTGGAAATGAAGGGCTGAATCAGAATGTTTCTAGTATATGGAAGGCCAAGGATCATTGATCTCGTGACATGACATGGAAACCTGACACCATTTTTTAATTTGGGGCACATTTCTCGATGTACGGGAGTTGTAGTGGTGCAACCTACGTATACGCATGTTGTAATATAGGCAGGGCACGTATATGTGGAAAAATAATGTTTTTATCTCTAGGATTTTCAAAAAGGGACTTCAAGTCTGCATAGGGAAATGGAAAAAATCCCTCTCTGTGCAAGATTGCATAGCATGAGACAAATCTTGCTATAACATATCCAGACTAGATGTAATGAAGGCAGTTGAACAAGTGTCATGATTTCAAGCAGCACCAAAGGAATCACATGTATTAGAAGTGAAGAGGATTTTCAGATATCTCAAAGGAACAAAAGAGTTTGGATTATGGTATCCAAAAGGAAAGGATCTATCACTTATTGCCTACATAGATACAGATTGGGCATGTTGCATTGATGACCGATGAAGCACCAGTGGAGCAATGTTCTACTTGGGTGATTGTTTAGTATCTTGGCTAAGAAAGAAACAATCATCAATATCTTTATCTACAACCGAAGCAGAGTATATTGCAGCAACAAGATGTTGTACTCAGGTTCTATGGATGAATTTTTTTTTGACAGATATACAGGTTGAGTATGATGAGCCCATTCCAATCTATTGTGATAATACAAGCACCATCAGTATCTAAAAGAACCCAATGATGCACTCCAAGATGAAGCACATTCCAATAAACTATCACTGTCTATGGGAACAGGTTGCAGAGAAGAAAATCAAATTTGAATATGTGGGGACAACATAGCAAGTGGCAGGCATCTTTACAAAACCACTTCCATGGGAAGCCTTTGAGTATCTTCACCAGAGACTTAGAGTAGTTTATACTCCAAAATGAATTCTTTTGAATTCTTATATTATATGTCTTATATTTACATGAGGAAGCACTGTAAAGAGGACAATTCGGGTTGGGAGATCAATTTCAGGAAGAGTTCAGTCAGGGGGAGCAACCCCGGATGGAAATATACCTTTGCCATTGATGAAAAAGGGGGAGATATTTATCAGATGCAAAGATAGAATTTCTTGGAGAAAGAGCACATAAGCATGGTTCCATGGGGAGAGATGGTAAAAAGGGGGAGCATGAGTAATATGAATTTATTATTGCATCAGAGTGTTTCCATCAACACCAAAGGGGGATATTGTTGATTATTTGGGTTTGTTGTCATTGATGTCAACCCTTGAAGAAAGTCTGGTAGCGAATTCTGGTAGCACAAAGGTTTGGGTAATGGACCCAAGTTTGTTTGATGTATAATTCTATGATTTTTAATATATTTTAAGGTAATATTATTCTATATGTATAGTACATTTCATGCCATTTCCGATGGTATGTGGAACGTCACATAACTCCTCACAGTTAGAGAGTTATGGCCATGTGAAGTTGGAGAACCCTCATGAGTCATCTAGAAGCCCCAAAAGGTCAAAGTAGTCAAAGTGGTTGCAAAGAAGAAATTATTTAAATAATAAAGTGAAGTTATCAGTGTACTATGAGTCAAAGTGGATACAAAAGAAATTATTTAAATAATAAAGTTAATGGAGAAATTACTAAGTGGACAAGTGGTTAGAAGTGGGTTAGCCCTAAAATAAGGAAAGTGGTGTAATAGATTTTAGAAGGTAAATAATAAAGTGAAGTGATGAGTGTACTATAAGTTAAAGTGGATACAAAATAAATTGTTTAAATAATAAATTTAATGGAGAAATTACTAAGTGGACAAGTGGTTAGAAGTGGGTTAGCCCTATAATAAGAAAAGTGGTTTAAGATGGTTAGAAGGTAACCCCTTGAGGAAGCTACATAAAAGTATAAAGAAGAGGCAAGGGTCTCTCATTTTAATCGCACTTGAGCATATTGAATATTTAAAAGTGACTGAGGTAACCAAAGGATATCTAAGCCGAATTTCAAAGGGAAGGTGAAGTAAGAAGGATGGAATTCAAGGGAGGATAAATTCTTTTGATGATGCTTTCTAAGGTATGTTATTTAAAGGTCATATCACCCTTTTCGCAATAATTTTTTTTCTAGAATCATTCAGACTGTGAAATTGGGATTCCATTGAGGAAACATATCCAAGTAGTTTTGATAAAAACTTCATCTTGTGGGTCGTTGTATTTTTGGAGTTACACTCCGTGTAAAATAGGGTTTGTGGCTAGTCCTGAAACTAGTCTAAAACATGTGTTGTGGGTAAAACGTCATAACTTATTCACAACAGATCCAAATTCAGTTAGAATAAATGTATCAATTAGAGTACATTTTGTAGTATGTTTTTTACCATTTTCAAATCTATACAACAAATATTATGTGCAGAGCATTCTGTATAAGTTCTATCTATAGAATAAGCCAGAATTCAACAAGGTATGTCATTTTTTCTATAACTATTTTTCTGAGAGGTTCCAAGTAGTAAAATATGGAGGAATTGCATAAAAGACATTGAAGAACATTGTGTACCATTTTCAGATCTTTATTCATTATAGGTACATAGTTATGATTATTGCAAGTTAGGGTTGTTGACTAATCCAAAATTAGTCATGTGAGACTAAAGTAAAGTTTGATAAAATGTTAGTCTCTTGTTGTTAAAGTTAAGGAAGGTTTGCATGTATGTGATCATATACACCAGGTCTATTACTGATTTACAAATTAGATTTGTATGATGAAATTGATGAGGGATTTTGGTTGAGGTATGTTACAAATAGAGGTTGTATAATAGTGAGGTTGTGGCACATGGTTTGATGTAATGGTTTATGGTATTGGTTATGGATAGTGTGATGTATTGATAGAGAAATTTTGATGGCTATATTGGTATATGTATTTGGTATATGGTTGAGGTACATGTTGGGTACATGGTTGAGACAAGTAGTTGATGAGTTGGCACACACATGAGGTGTATAACTGATGATGTTGGTACATCTTGATGAGTCCTAGTTTTTGTGTATTTGATGCATAATTGGTACATATTTGGTGCATGGTTTATGCACTCATCGATGGTATAGGTTGAGGTACATGTTGGTGCATGGTTGATGCACTTGTTTATGGTACATGTTGATTACATGTTGAGGTACAGGTTGGTGCATGGTTGATGCACGTGTTTATGGTATAGGTTGATTACAGATTGTTTGGTACAGGTTGGTGCACTTGTTTATGGTACAGGTTGATTACATGTTGATTGGTACATGTTTATAGAAGTATATCTCACAGTGATAGTGTGACATTGGTTTCATCATTCTACTTCTATTTCAGGGTGGTTGGATGGGGAAAGGATAGGTGGTTGTAGCCGAAGAACATAGGGGGTTCAATCCTCCTTCTGGTTGTAGCCAGATAATTGGGGAGTTGGAGCTTCCTTCAGGTAGTAGCCTGAGAAACTAGGGGGTTGGAGCCTCCTTTTGGTTGTAGCCAGAGAATTTGGGAGTTGGATCTTCCTTCAGATTGTAGCCTGAGAAACTAGGGGGTTGGAGCCTCCTTCCAGTTGTAGCTAGAAAACAAAGGAAGTTGGTGCTTACAATGAATGTAATTATTAAATACATATAAGAAAAAGAATTCTGTGGTTTTCTCCCACTTTGGGTTTCCATGTAAAAACACTGGTGTATTGTGTATGTGTATGATTGCAAATTTTTTCATTGTTTATTTACTCTGCAAATATTGGATGATAATGCTACATTGATATAATGTTGAGATTCAACAAGAAGATCCTAGCGAAAATTATGCACCTACACTATGATGGAGCCTCGGGATATTTTAGGTGGAAGTCTATTTTTAGATGATGAGAAAATTCTATTTATGGATGATGCCTATTTATAGATGGTGAGAGAATTCTATTTATAGATGTATGCCGACTATTATTATCCCTTAATAATAGTTGGACAATAACTATTTGTTATAACTCTAAATTTCACCACACATGCTTACCTGGCATCAGGCCAACTCATATCCTTTCTTTTCCAAAAACACTGCTGAACAACTCTTTGAAAATCCTCTTGTATAAAGACCCACGTGCCCTAACCCATCACTGCATGCATGTACATGCTGGCTGACCCAAAATAGCCCGTGTGGACCGACAAAAGCATGAAAAAAGGAAATTTGCTGATGGAACAAAAAGCTATGGGTGAGTTAACTGAAACTCTTGGCCATGCATGGCCGAGGGTTCATCCAAATACCTAGCTCCTTCTATCCTATAAAAGAAGGGGTAGGGGTACCATTTGGAAGGGGGAAAATATAGCAAAGAAACTCTACCCATTTACGTATTCCCATTGTCCCAACCCTTTAGCCTTTCCTTATGCCAAAGGAGATTCAAAGCAAAGCAGTTGGAGGACAGAAGAAGAGGATCCCAAGATCAGGTTCAAGGAGCGGTGGCCAGTCTCAACTTTTGTAAGTTGACTCATTCAAAGTAATAAAGAAAGTGTTTTTCCCGTCCCAATTCATGAACTTTTTATGGTTTGATTAGTTTATGTTTGGATTTCTAACCCATTAGTATATAAGTAGTATGCATGCATAGTTGTCACTTGTCTTGGATGCAGGTCAGCTTTGGAAGGAGTATTGTGAACAAGGAATCAAGCACAATGGAGGATCGACATCAAACGCTGGGAACGAGGTAGGTTGATCTTTCCATGCATTTACTAAGAAAAGGGTATTTAAATCTAGGGATGAAGGTAGAAAGTAATTTCTCTTCGGTCATATCTGCATGCAAAGTCTGAACTCTATTTGCTAGTCCGTAGGGAGATTTTCCCAACATAATCTATTATCAATGAGCACTTGGAAATAGTTAACTGAAGTGGAAAATCAGTTAGCTATAGGAAATTCGAGTCCAAAGGTTGATTGGTGGGACATGCAAGTTGAATAAGTTGTAACTGAGTGATTCGAAGTTGTGACAGAGTTATGTGTGTAGTTATGTGAGTTGCAAAGTAGTTTAACTCAGTTAAGTGAGTTAAGCTTAGGTGTACTAGTTGTAACTAAACTTACACTAGTGAGAGATTAGTGAATTAATTATTAATTTATTCACAATCAGTGATCTCACATGCAACTGAAGATTTACCATTGTTAACTACATGCATTTCAGATCCAGTGGAGACCCAGTTGAGATATCAGGTGAAAGGGACAGTTTGACTATCAGTTGTGACATTAGTGAGTACACTCATGAAACCACACACACATTGGATTTTCCCATGAGGAATGTGTAGCCTACACAATAGGGATTCATTCATTGGAAGGATTTCCATCAGCAAGGATTGCGCAGAGAAGGCAGGTTGTCTGGAGGCAGTAAATTTGCACATGCATTTGTCAGTTTTTGTATGACAATGTGAGACGATTGTATATTGTACTGAGAGATATTGGATTAGAGTTTTGTATGAGATTGTTTCATGATCCATGATATATACATAATATATGATAGTGGGGTTTTTATCTTTATGCTTTCCCGGTAAAACATTTGTGTTATGTGTGATTGATCTCTCTTCTTAAGATCAAAATTGGCGATAGTGTTTTAAATTCCGCAATAATTTTAGTAGAAGCGATTATGTATTTAACAGTGGCATATAATTGTTAGATCAGAAGAATCCAAGAAATACATGATTTGTATTAAAATTTCTACATGGTATCAGAGCACAAAAGATTGCATAAGTTGAGTTTGTCATTGGATAGAATTCGAATTTGCAGAAAGACTTTCTTGGTGCTACAACTGATTAAAGATCGAAATGGATTTCAATGGCTTGAGGTTAGAGTTTTCCCTTGAGGGAAGCTCGAACTACATTGCTTGGAAGAACAGGATGGAGGCAGTCTTCGAAGACAATGGCTTGAAGGAATTCATTGACAATGATGTTCCTAAGCCAGATGTTGCAGACGCTGCAAATCTTGATGCATGGAAAAATAAAGTGGAAAAGTTGAGGAGGATCCTGTTGGAGGGAGTACAAGACCACATTGTCTCAAAAATCCATGCGAAATCCAAACCATATGCAATGTGGAAGGATTTGACGAATCTATTCCAAAAAAACAACGACCATAGGAAATTGGAGCTCAAAGATAAACTCAGGAAGATCAATATGGAGAAGGGCGACTCCATTCCAAAATATATCATGAATTTTATCCAATGTCAGGATGTGCTGGGGAGTGTGGGAATAAAAGTCATTGATGATGATTTTGTGAGCTTGGATCTCCTAGGACTTCCCAAGAATTGGCACATTTATCAAGACTCTGTCAATGGAAGGGAAAAATTTCCAGATTGGGAACGACTATGGTCAGATCTAGCGTAGGAGGAGTTCAGGCGGAGCACCAGAGATGGATCTTCATGAAAACATGATGATGAAGAGGATTGTGCTTTGGCTACCAAGGAAAGGAAAGGGAAGGGGAAGAAATTCCATTCAAAATTTGAGTCTAAAGGCAAGAATCCAGATTTGTCCAAAGTGAAGTGTTTTTACTGTCACGAACATGGGCATCTCGCTACTAAATGTCCGTAGAAGAAGAAGAACAAGAAGGTTTTTGGAGCTACAGCTGGTGAGGCCCTTGCCTCACAATTTGAACTTGACTTCTCCTTGATCACATGCATGGCATCAAGTGCATTGGGATCGATGTGGTATTTGGATAGTGGCACTTCCTTCCACATGACGGGAGATAAGGAGCTTTTCAGTGACTTGGAGGAGAAAGATATCAAAATTCATATAGAGATGGGCGATGATGGACAATACAGTGTGACTAGAATTGGTACCATTACCTTTCATAGGGAGTCAGGTAAACCATTTCAATTTAAATATGTTATGCATGTTCCAGGTTTGAAGAAAAAATTGGTCTCGGTCTCAATGTTGGAGGACAAAGGCTATGACGTTGTTTTCAACAATGGAAAAGATTTCCTGTGACATAAAACAACGGGTCAAGTCAAGAAGATAGGGATTCAAGTTAAGAATCTCTACAAGTTGGAGGTAGATGGTTGCACTACCATGATGGGCAAGGTAGAAACATTGGTGAGACAGGATGAGGTCGAATTATGGCATAAGTGATTGGGCCATCTTCATCATGGAGCCTTGAAAATCATGCAACAAATATCTACTGGACTTCCAATGGGAACACTTTCTCAGTTAGATTAGTGCAAGGGTTGCACCATGGGGAAGTATGTAAAGTCCAACTTTCATGAAAAGGAGAACTGTGCTTTGGTGATCCTGGAGAGATTTCACACAGACGTGTATGGACCATTCTCGGTTGATTCAACAACAAAACATAATTATTATGTTATTTTTGTTGATGAATTTTCTTGTAAATGATGGATCTTCTTCATGCATAAGAAGGATCAAACATTCTCAAAGTTCTGTGAGTTTAAAGCATTGGTGGAGAAAGAGTCAGGGAAGCAAGTGAAGGCTCCGAGGAGCGATAATGTTGGATAATACATCTCTAACGAATTCAAAGACTTCTGCAACAAAGAAGGAATTCTAAGAGAACTCATAACACCTCATAACCCACAACAAAATGGGGCCATGGAGAGGAAGAACAGAATGATCGTGGGTGCAATAGAAGCGATGTTGCATGATCAGGGCCTATCAATGCATTTGTGAGCGGGAGCATGCAACACTGTGTTTTATGTGAAAAAATGTTGTCCTCGTAGAATACTTGGCATGAGTACACCGGAATAAGCTTTCACTGGTAAGAAACCGCATGTTTCTCACTTTAGTATTTTTGGCTCATCTGTTTATGTGCATGTGACCAAGAATGTCAGGAAGAAGTTGGAGTTGACAGCTGAAGTTGGGATATTTTTGGGGTACATAGAAACACCCCATAATTATCGTGTGTATTTTCCTAACAGTAATATGACTGCTATGCGACAGGATATAAAATTCAATGAGGGGAAATCCATGCGATTGTCGCTTGAGAGGGAGCTAGACTTGCATGCAGAGGAGGAACTGTTGGTTCCCAAATATGAGTCTCAAGATGTGGATCATCCACATGAGGAGGTTCATGGAGTGGATGAATCCACTCATGCAGAGCCATCCATAAAAAATGGGCTGAAGCAAGAACCCTGTGCTTGGTACACTCGGATAGACAGCTATTTCACTGGACTGGGCTTCACCAAAAGTGAAGAAAATGAAAACCTATACCAAATTGTGGTGGAGGGTAAGATTTTAATCATTTTTTTGTATGTTAATGATTTAATACTGACTGGTGATGAGAAGCTGATACACTCATGCAAGGAGGACCTTTCAAAGGAGTTCGATATGAAGGATATGGGCCTCCTTCATTACTTCCTTGGATTGGAAATATGGCAGTGAGATGGTGAACCTTTTGTGTCTCAAGGAAAGTATGCAAGGGAGATACTAGGTAAGTTTCACATGGAGGGATGCAAACCCATGGATACTCCTCTTCTAGAAAACTGGAGGAAAAAGGATGCTACTTCTGGAGAGGTAGTGGATGCTACTATCTATCGACAGTTAGTGGGTTCGCTAATGTATCTAGTGAACACAAGACTGGACATTTTCTATGCGGTTAACCAGCTGAGTCAAGATATGGTTAAGCCTACCAAGATATTTTGGAAGGCGGGTAAGAATGTCTTGAGATACCTAAGGGGCACATCTGAGTATGGCTTATGGTACATACAGATGGATGAGGTGAAGTTGCATGGCTTCATAGATGCAGATTGGGAGGGCAGCCCAACGGATAGAAAGATAACATCAGGGGGAATATTCAGTATCAGATCTACAGTTGTTTCTTGGTATAGTAGGAAGCAGATATCCATGGCACTCAGTTCAGTGGAAGCGGAATACATGGAACTGAGTCAAGATGCATGTGAGGCTATCTGGATGAGAAAGATCTTGGTTGGTTTGTTTGGTTCACATTTAGATCCGACAATGATTCATTGTGATAATCAGAGTTGCATTAAACTCTCAATTAATCATGTGTTTCATGATAGATCTAAGCATATAGATATCCGGTATCATCATATCAAAGATTGTGTGCAGTGGAAGATCATGTTGCTTCAGTACATTCCTATGGAATATCAGGATGCAAACATTCTGACAAAGGTGCTCACCAGGAGAAAATTTGAATACCATAGAGATAGGATCAGGGTGAAGGATAACCCCTTTATTATTGAGAGGGAGTGTTGAGATTCAACAAGAAGATCCTAGTGAAAATTATGCACCTACACTAGGATGGAGCCTCAAACTATTTTAGGTGGAAGTCTATTTTTAGATGATGAGCAAATTCTATTTATAGATTATTTATATGTATAGATGGTGAGTGAGTTCTATTTATAGATGTATGTCGACTATTATTATCCCTTAATAATAGTTGGACAATAAATATTAATTTATTCTCAATGAGCACTTGGAAATAGTTAACTGAAGTGGCAAATTAGTTAGCTATAGGAAATTCGAGTTCAAAGGTTGATTGGTGGGACATGCAAGTTGAATTAGTTGTAACTGAGTGATTCGAACTTGTAACAGAGTTATATGTGTAGTTATGTGAGTTGTAAACTAGTTTAACTTAGTTAAGTGAGTTAAGATAGGTTGTACTAATTGTAACTGAACTTACACTAGTGAGAGATCAATGAATTAATTATTAATTAATTCAAAATCAATGATCTCACATGCAACTGAAGGTTTACCACTATTAACTACATGCATGTCAGATCTAGTGGAGACCCAGTTGAGATAATAGGTGAAAGGGATAGTTTGACTATCAGTTGGGAAATTCGTGAGTACACTCATGCAACCACACACACATTGTATGTTCCCATGAGGAATGAGCAACCTAGGCAAGAGGGATTCATTCATTTTAGGTATTTCCATCAACATGGATTGTGCAAAGGAGGCAGGTTGTCTGGAGGCAGTAAATTGGCACAAGCATTTGCCAATTTTTGTATGACAGTGTGAGACGATTGTATATTGTACTGAGAGCTCTTGGATTAGAGTTTTGTATGATATTGTTTCATGATCCATGATATATACATAATATATGATAGTGGGGTTTTTAGATTTATGTTTTCCCAATAAAACATCTGTGTTATGTGTGATTGATCTCTCTTCTTAAGATCAAAATTGGTGATCGTGTTTTAAATTACGCAATAATTTTAGTAGAATCAATTTTGTATTTAAAAATGGCATATAATTGTTAGATCAGGAGAATCCAGGGAATACATCATTTCTATTAAAAATTCTACATATAACACTTGCATTTTGTGGTTAGAAAGGATTAAATTGCTCTATTACCGATTCACCCCCCCTGTCAGTAATCCAATAGAACCAACTTAATTTGTTCAATGAACTTCTTTGATCTATCAATGTCAGAATGATCATCAATATCAATATCCTTCCCAAAGATAAAATCTAAATAAGATTTTGGAAAATAACCAAAACATGTCTCAAATGGAGATGTTTGAGTCGAAGAATGCTTAGCCTAGTTACAAGCATGTTGAATGTAGTGTAAGTGCTCATCCCAAAGCTTAGGATGTTTGTTGCAATGACCATGAAGAATATGTCCTATTGTTCTATTCACCACTTATGTTTGACCATCACTTTGTGGATGAAATGTTGTGCTCATTTTTAGCTTGGTGTCCATGAGTGCCCATAATCTTGACCAAAAGTTCCCAATAAATCGAGAATCTCTATAAGAAATAATAGATTTGGGCAACCAAAAATGTACCCATACATGTTGAAAGAACATTTGTGTCATTTGTGCATTTGTAACCTGCTTCTTACAAGGCATAAAAATACACATTTTGCTGAAACGGTCAACCACAACATAAAGATAATCATGAATCTTTTTAGACATAGGTAATCCTCCTACAAAGTCCATGGAAATTATTTCCGAAGGACGAGAAGGAACTAGAAGTGGAGTATACAATCCTAACTTTTTGTTTCTAGGCTTACCTGTAGCACATAAAGAACATCCTCTTATATATTTTGAAACACTTTCATTCATTTTAGGCCAATAGAAATACCTTTGCAAATTATCCATCATCTTGCTTACACCAAAGTGGCCAACAATAAGAGAAGAACGTGATTCCCTTATGATTTTGACTCTTTCACCCTGTGGAATACATAGTTTTCCAAGATGATACAAAATATTATCATGCACATGGTAATCCAATTCCTCAACTTGGTTAGAATGACACAAAGTTGCATAACCCTCTTTAAAATCAACATCTAAATAATATTGTTCAACATAGCTCTCATGCATGGTAGAATTATGCTTAAGAATAACTGAAGCGCTAACAATATGCCTAGATATCATATCAACAACTTTGTTATAAATTTATTTATTATACCTGATAACCAAGTGGAATTGTTGTAGGAAACCCATCCATCTGAAGTGCCTTGCTTGTCGTAGATTTGTTTGTGATTGTAAGTATTGCAATGGTTGATGATCTATGTGAATAATAGTTTCTTTTCTCAACAACTAATGTTTCCATTTTTTCACACTTTGCACCAATGCATACAACTCCTAATCATATGTAGGATAATTAATCACAACACCATTAAAAGTTTTAGAATGAAAACAAATGGTCTTACCATGTTGCAACAAGACTGCCCCCATTGTATAGTTACTTGCATTTGTTTGTATCTCAAATGGCTGTCTCAAATCAGGAAGTGCAAGAACTAGAGCTGGACTAATCTTCTCCTTCAATACATCAAAAGTTTTTTTTTGCTTTCCTCCCCATTGAAAAACTTGCTTGATGCTTGTCACTGCATGTAATGGAGCTGCAATTGAAGAGAAGTTAGCAATAAACTTTCTCCAATATTGGGTTGCTCCCAAAAATATTCTTACCTCTATTACATTCTTGGTCTTGGGCCAATCCAAAATGAATTTGACCTTTTAAGGATCTATTTTCAATTCTCCTCCTCCAACAATATGTCCCAAGTAAACAAGTGAGGTCTTTCCAAACTCACATTTAGACATCTTTAAAAAAAAAAAAATCTCTTCAAGACATCTAAAACTTACTGTACATGCCTAACATGCTCTTCACGAGATTTTCTAAATATCAAAATGTCATCCTAGTAGACAATTACACAATCATCAATAAAAGGCCTTAAAACATCATTCATAAATCTCATGAATGTAGCAGGAGCATTACAAAGCCCAAATGGCATAACCATCCATTCAAACAAACTTTGCTTTGTTTTGAAAGTTGTCTTCCATGTGTCTCCTTCAACAATCCTAATCTAATGATATCCACTTCTCAAGTCCAACTTATTAAAATACTTAGCATCTTTCAATTGATCAAGAAAGTCATCAATTCTATGAAGAGGGTAACAATTTTTTACCGTAATCTTGTTCAAGGCTTTGAAATCTAAACACATGCGCCATGTACCATATTTATTTTGTACTAAAACAATTGGTGACCCGCATGGCGATGTGCTTGGCATGATAACCCCTTTTTCAAGAAAATCTTGGATTTGTTTTTTAATTTCAGCATTCTCCATGGCTGACATCCTATACATACCAATGTTTGGAAGAGGACAATCTTGTTGCAATTGAATATCATGTTGGATACCTCTTTTAGGAGGCAATCCTTTTGGTTCTTGAAACATCTCATCATATTGGTTAACAACCTCATATAAATCATATTTTAACTTTTCATCACAACCTTGGAAAGCTTATTTTTCAACATTGTCTTTGAATTTGATCATCAAGAGTACAAAGTTCTTACTAGCATTGACTAATCTCTTCATTTGTCCAGCATTTACAAGTGACAAATTCAACTTTGTTGTATGTGCTCTAACAGTGTACTCAACTCCATTTTTAAACAAATGACATTTGTTCTCGTGACGATGAAAGATGGATCTCCTATCATATAAATATGGGCTTCCCAACACAATACCAAAAATATCCAATGGAATAACATCAAGCTCTACCTCATCTATAAAGTTTGCAGTGATGGAAAATCTAAGTTTACATCTTCTTGTCACATGAAATTTGGCATTGTCACATTTCCAACCTAGAGGATATGGTTTAGGATGAGGAGTAGTTTCCAAATGAAATTTATTGACTGTGTCTTCAGAAATGAGGTTTGCCTGAGATTCAGTATCAAATAGAGTATCTATTTTGGCATGCTTTGAAATGACCCTTATGTGGAAAAGATATATTCTTTCTTTTTCATGTTGAGTTTCATTGAGGCTACTACTTGAAGAACTAGTACTTTCAATAGAGTCCTTACCTTGAAAACCCATGGTTGTGATTTTTGTTTCATCTCGCGAACCAGATCCTAAATCATGTTGTGTAGTTGCAATAATCTTTGGTTTAATTTTGTTGTATTTTGGGTCTCATTTTAGGATGAAGTTTCCAACAATGGTCTTCATCATGGCCATATTTTGAACAATGTTTACATGATAGTTTTTCTCCCTCTTTCTTTACTAAAGCATTATTCTTTCCATTTCCTTTGAATTTACTCTTTCCTTTGTCTCCATTAAGAAATGGCTTCTTGTTTCCATCTTGAGGAACATTCTTCCCTCTTGCTTCCAAATGAGTTTCCTATACACAAACTTCATCTAGATTTGTAGGGTTAAACATGAGAATTGTGTGTCTCAAATAGCTATACAATCCTCCAATGTATTTGAGTAAAGTTTCTTGAGAAGATAAATCTATACCCAAAATCAAAGCTCTTCTTCTAAATTCTGGATTGTAGCTTTGCACACTTTTTCCCTTAGCTTGTCTAAAATTTTGCCAATTCATGATAAATTTCTGCATGTATTCTAACAGATAAAATTTCCTTTTAATTGCAACAATAAAATCATCCCAAGAGGATAAAACTTTACCATGTTTTTTCATGTTCTCTTGATTTTTGGATTCCCACCAAATGAGTGTTGCACTTTCCAATCTAAGAGAAGCAAGATGAATCTTAGATTGATCATCTTGGATTCTTTGTATCCTACAATACACTTCAATCTGACGAATCCAATTATCCAAATTCTCATCATTTACCTCTCCATTGTACATAGGCAATTCAAACTTAATATAAAGATTAAGAAAAGGAGTTTGTGGAGGAATGTTACCATGTTATTTTGGAGAATTTGGAGGTGGTTGTGAAATGCTAGAAGAAGTGGAAGATGGAGGTGAAGGAAATGGAGTATCACCATTCCCTCCATTCCCTTTTGGAGTCTTCTCACCACTATCTTCATTACCTCTTGGACGATTGAAGCTTTCACCTTGCAACCTTGCATTTCTTTCTTCAAATGAAACTTTCACCATTTCTGTCATATCATAAAAGGATTTTATGAAATTTTCATCTTATGAAGTAGGGATTTCATGACTCTCCTCATGAGCCATACTTGGTGAATGCCTCTTTGAATCTTGCGGTGAATGTATTTTTCTCCTTCTTGAAATTTTAGAACTTAGCTCTACAAGTTTCCCTTCTCCTCTTGTGAGCTTCAACCTTATAAGCATCAAAAAACAAAACAATTGCAAACAATCAAACCTTCAAAAACCTTTGCTCTGATACCAACTTGATCTGAAAATGAAAAATTTTTGTGTATACAAATTTTGCAAGTGGAATATGTATGTGTCTTAGGAAATTGGATCAAGTTGAAAGCACATAAACTTAATGAGTTTTTACTTAAAATTAACAACATAAACATACATACACAACCATCAAAAGTAAGAACATAACACAACAAAATGATAAAGGAGTTCACCCCTCTCTTGGGATATATCTCCTGGCTCAACTTCCAATGGATCATTTTCATTATATGCTCAAAGTGTCAAAATTAGTGCTTTACAATGCTCAAAATGAAAAATAGATGGCTTCAATGGCTCCAGAATGTCCAAAAAACCCTAGATGATCTCTTCCTGTACCTAGTTTGGTCAAACATTGGGAAAAATACACTTCCTGGAAGTTTTTCCCAATAACTTGTTGTACATTCTCACCAAAACGCACCTCTGTGTGAATGAATCTAGCCTCTATGTGTTTTTCGTGCCAAAACCTAGCACTACGCACGTTTCCAAATCATGGGTGTAATTGTCACATCGTTAGCGTCGCAAGTGACTTAACCATCGGAGGTGTCGGTCGCATGCAGGTTCGTGTGACCACGTGGTCGAGGCCCAGTGCTAAAACCCACACCCATCGGCTAGGACCATTGGTTCCCCGCACTACTAGAAATATGGTAAATGGTATGGCGTGTGACTACGGGATGGGGCTAAGACCTGACCCTTTCTCCGCCTAAATGAACCATAAATCAACTCTAAATACAAGTTTCAACCTATAGTGTTAAGAACCACCTTGTAGGCGGGTTGGTGGCCCGGCCTACGTGAAGACTTTTCCATTGTCGGAGGTTCTAGGTTCGACCCCCGCGTAATCCAACAAAATTTTATATAACCAATCAATAAGGGGGTGCCATATGGCACCTTTTGAATCGCCTTAAAACATGCCACATGTCAGACCAGGATTGGTCCATGTCCCTTCTAACTCAACTTCCAAATCACCTTCCACATTATCTTCCCAGTCAACTTGTACGGTTGTACGGTTAGCTACCATGTCTCCTGTATGGACTACACAGTCAACATTTTGCCTGTTTGGAAAAACTAACAAAACATGATATCGTAGCCATAGAGACTCTGTTTGAGCCCGTTCAAGTTGTGTTGGGATTGTGAGGACATGATCTACGCAATGAATCTATTTTCAAACAATTTTGAGCACTTTGAATTTTGAGCATTTTTTGATCCCCTGGATATTGAAGGTTTGATTGTTTGCAAGTGTTTTATTTTCTGATGCTTACAAGGTTGAATCTCACAACAGGAGAAGGGAAACTTGTAGATTCAAGTTCTCAACTTTCAAGGAGGAGAAAAATACATTCACCTCAATCTTCAAAGAGGCATTCACGAAGTATGGCTCATGAGGAGAGTCATGAAATCCCTACTTCAAAAGATGAAACTTTCAGAAAATTCTTTTATGATATGAAAAAAATGGTGAAAGTTTTATTTGAAGAAAGAAATGAAAGGTTGCAAGGTGAAAGCTCCAGTCCTCCAAGAGGTAATGAAGATAGTGGTGATAAGTGTTACGAGGAAAATCTCTCTATGGCTAGGGTAAACCACAACAGACAGAAATGACTGCAAAAATTAACTCTCTTCTCAAGTATGCTATGTAAACAAATATGCTAACGAGACAAGATAAAAGTCCTACCTCGTCCAAAATTTCGATGAAGTCCACCATTGAGCACTTGACCCAAAGCAATATACCTGCAACTAATTCTCAACAACCAAGAAAATAAAGCATATGGTGATAATATATGATGTTAGCACATTCAATAGCATAATCCATTAATAAACATGACAGATACGCCCATGGAATGATAATTCAAATATTTGCAAGATATCAATTGGATGGGAAAAGATTATTTCTATTAATATGTGATCAACAGAAGTGCAAATGTTACAAACTTTCGTGTCGACACAGTTCGGAACCAAGAAACTAAGTTCCTTCCAACTAGGCCTCCACCACTTCAATCCTCCACCAAAAGTGTTAGAACTAGGAGTCACCTTCTAATTGCAAGGAAGGTAAGCCCATTACCCATCACATGATATATGAAAGTATGAGTGTTTTTTGAAAGGTCGAATGGAAAAACTCGAAATTATAATATCCTTGCTCAGAAATAGGGCTAACATGTAACAGCAAATAAGGTCTTGACTAATTTCAACCAATAGTTTGGGAGTAAATGTGGATAGAAATAAGACTTGAATGAGAGGAATGTAAGAGCTACTGCAAACATCAGGTCCACAAAAGCCCAAAGGAAGAAAGTTTTTAAAAACAAGATCTTCTTGAAACTAGAAACTAAGGAGCTAAATAAACACCATGACAATAAAATGATCAAACATCCATCATATAATTACCACAGTCATCCATATGAAGCATTCAAATATGAACATTTAGCATTAGAAGCAAATAGTCTGAAATAGGAGCTGATTTATATTAGTCAAAAAGTCTTAAGTCCATCACATACTAGATCACAATCACTTTATCAAAAATATTACAGTTTCTTGGGAGCCTTGCTATACCATCCGAACCCATTAAAGAAATTCATTTGTCTATTTATAACAAGAAAGGGAGGCAACAGCTGGAGGTACGAGCTGGCCTCTTTTCCTTAAAAATCTCAAAACATTTATTTATTCTAACAACTACGATAACATCCTATGCTATAAAATAGGGAAGTGTTGGTGACTAAACCCAATCATGCTTCTAATTGCTTTGATCCTCTTTTGCTGCTCATCTCCTATTTTTCCATGTGTCCCTTTGGATCTTGTAGTTTTCCTCTACACGCCAACTTCTACTTCTTTCATTTATTCCATCATTAACTTATCCAAAACTGTTGGCTTAGTCTTCCTAGATCCTTGGTGTTTGCTGGCTACTCCCTTGGGTAGCAATTATGTGTATCACCCCCTAAAATGTAACAAGGAGAGAAGGTAGCACCTATGGGTAGTGCATGTATGACAATTCTACGTTATGTAAAATATTACGCAGCTCCACCTATGCTGCGTTTGCTTAAGGATTTGGGTAGCTATGCCAAAAATGCAGCATCTTTGACTTCTGAACGTGTGTAGAGTTGTTTGTATCCTTCCATGATGACAAATCAATTTACTTAGGTGATTTTTCCACTGAGTGAAGCTAGCACTTAGTAAAAAATTCCAAAATTCATATAGCTAAACATATAGAAGCCTGTATAGGTGGAAAAACTTAGTATGTGCATATTAGTTAACCTTCCCAAGAAGGAACAACTCTCAAAAATGGGGTTTACCACTACTATCTACTTTGTCATTTTAACACTTAGCCTCACACTCTTTCTGGTGGAAAGAGTGTCTCCAACTAACTCAGTAGACTTCTTCTTCTTAGCACTGGTAGGATTCTTCAGTATAGTTGTTCTCTCCTTAGCTATTGGTTTTTCATCTTCAATGGCAGCCTCAACCAACACCTATAAATTCTTTTGGGTTACTTCATATTGGAAATGATTCAATTCTACCTTTATCTTCCTGTTATGATCCTGGAAACCCT
Organism: Picea engelmannii; assembly: GCA_009831015.1. Lineage (NCBI taxonomy): Eukaryota > Viridiplantae > Streptophyta > Pinopsida > Pinales > Pinaceae > Picea > Picea engelmannii. Next base: position 497,835 of record ML794068.1, read on the forward strand.
TGTTCTATCTGTAAATATTCTTCAGTTGTTTACGAAGAGGCAGAGCCTTTCTCGTTGTGAACCTTGCCAAGTCTAGGGTATGGTTGTAGCCAATCATGAGCTCACTCATCTAAGCCAAGTGGACCTTGTATTCTACTTTGAGACAAGCTATTTCTCTCCTTGCATCCCTAAGCTGCTTAATAATTCTTTTGTAGGTTTGGCTGCCAAGGGGGTTGGGGACATGTGCAGTCTCAGCAGGCTTCTTCTCGTCCTTTTGTTCCATCTGAATGGGAGTTTCCTTGCATGTTTCATCAGTCTTCTCAAAACCAATTCCTTTATTCTTAATAGTTTTTTTACAATCCTTCACAGGGATTTCATCTTCCCTCTCCAAAGGTATTTTGGTACCTTTACCTTTGGTTTTCTATATAGGGGTTTCTTGTTTCTCTTCTACAACTTTTTCAATGCCTTTCCCTTTGTTCTTATGTATAGGGGTTTCTGGTAAAGGTTGTCCTTTGAAATCTCCCTTAGGAATTGATGACCTAGTGAAAGGTCTTTTACCTTTGATTTCAACTGATGGAGGAGGAGAGGGAAAGAGAAGCTTATTCCCTTTCTTTTATGTCACCTTGGTATAATATGGAACTTCTTCTAACCCTAGTGGAGGTGGTGGTGAGAAATATTTGTGTGGGGAAGGACAGACTTCCTCCTCAGCTTCCCTGACCTGCTTATTGATCTCTGAAACATGGGCTCTTCCCTTTCTCTTCTTGCTAATCCCTATTTTAGTACTGGTAGGTTATGAAGAGCCTGCAATCTATGATTGAGGGGTAGGTGTTGGGTCCACCTTGAAGTGAGAAGTGACAAAAAAATTCTCTCAGGAGATCTCTTTCTTTCCCAACTCTTCAGAGACAAGCATCCTGATAAGTCCAGAGTGGAAAAGACTAGAGTCCACATCCTTGGATTTGTCTTGCACCCTATCTGCCATTTTACCTATACTTCTCAGAAGGTAATATGGAATATTATCTGAACCTTACCAGTAAAATGCAACAAAAGCCTTATGTGGTAATGATACATGGTGTTAAATCTCCCTTCACAACTAAAATATCTCTGAATGATTTTTAACATTTTGTCAAACTGGTCAATCAATTGATTCCTTGGCACACTCTTAGATAAATCATTGGCTTGGTATTCAGGCTTGAAATGATCTTTAACAAAAGGTGAACTCAATACCATGGCCTTGAACCACTTTTCTCCTGAAATGGGGATACCTGTTGTTGTTCCAGAGTTTGTGTTTTAAGGCTATAAAACACACCGTCTAGGCATCCAAAAATGATAATACTTTTAAAACAATGAAACAAAGAAAACTGGATCAAAGTCGGTTTCTCAACTGTCTCTGTCTTTCTTCCCTTTGTTCCTGGATGGTTATATCGCGTTCAATCACTGCCCACGATTGCTCTAGCTCGATTCTATTTGTTGCAATTTGTAAGATAGTGTTAAATAGGTTCAATGTGATGCTGGTTTGATCTTGTAAACCGGGCTCTACGTTTGGTTGTCTTCCGTTAGGGACTGTCATGGGTGATTGATTTTTATATTTTCATAAAAGTGTTTTTGATGAATTTGTTACTTCAGACATTCAGGTAAGATATGATAAAACAACTTTAAAACTTAAAACAGAAAATGAAGACACAAGTAAGGCCGTTTCCTGGTTCAGTGACAATTATGAAATTGTAAACAATGAAACATGACACAGAGAAATATAAGGCTTTAATCTGGAAAGAATCTTATATTTCTATTACAATAAAGAAAGGGACACGGGTTTTCTAACAAAAGAAAATATTAAGGAACAGAAGGTTACAGGTCTTAAAATTATTGAAATAATCCCAGAGGAAAAACTGTAACACATTCAACATCCAAACCAATCCGATATTATAAAAAATAATTGCATATAATTCCAAATTGATTCACCTGCTAGAAATATACATTAAGAAGAAGATTTAACAAATGAAACTAGAGAAGGATAGAAACATAGTCACTGAATGACAAGATTCAAAATCTTGTTGTGAATGATATTCTGATAAACTTTAAAGCCGATCGTACCAAATGGTCTTGTTCCCAAAATTTCTGAAGCCCTATTTCAGCCTCACGAAATTGTATTTATACATTTCTGTCCAAAATTTCTGTTGGTAACTAACCAACTTACTAATCTCTCGGTTGCAATAGACTAATGTCAACCGTTTATAATTTATTACCAAATACTAAAAATATAAATATTTACAAAGTTTTAACTCTGAGTAGGAAAACTTCCTTTATCTGCTTCAGTTGCTTGAACATGTTTTTCTAAAAAGTTCACCAAAGCCTTAGGAGCCTCGGGTATCTCGTTTGCTTCAAAGGAGAAGAAGCTTTGTTGTAATCCTGGTAACTGGTGAGCAATTTCTTTCTCTGTAGATTTAACTTTTTCCAGTTTTGAACTGGAATTTATCATTAACTTCTCGATTTCGGCCATATTGACTATTTTGATATTTGAAATTTCAGCTTCTTTCTCTTCCAGTTCCTTTTTTGCCTTTAGTTGATACCTGTTAATGTCAATCTCTCCTAATGAATTGGATAACCCATCTGTCCCGATAGGTGTTGATTCTTTTTCAAT
>ML794068.1:515899-527590 GCA_009831015.1 Picea engelmannii
ATGCCCCCCACACAAACTATCATGAAAATCAGACATAATCCTTTGGTCCTCTTGCGGGTCTAGGCATCTCAACAACACTCCCAATGGATCCTTCCAATACAAAATTTGATCAACCAAGAAATACTTTATCGATTTGAGTTTTAATGCTCTCCCCTTGTTATTTTCCATACCACTTGGAGGTTGTAGATTCTGCAAGAAAAGTATAATGTCCTTGTACCTACTGCAATTTGTCGATGCAGAGCTGGCTTGAGCACCTCTGTTGTTTAATTCAGTCTATTTCTTTTCTGAATGTGAGCCAATGAAATTTACTCCCAACGCTGAGCAATTTGATTCAGCCAATAGCTTGGCTAAACCCTGGCCCTTGACCAATTTGGTAGGCCTGATTTCTAAATCAAATTCAAGGATCTTAGCAATCCATTTGTTGCGTTTTCCGTCAATATCAGGCTGAATAAGAATTTTGTTTACAACAACTGATGGAACATGAGCAATAACTCTTGAATGCAACACATAAAATCTGAAGGGCTTAAGAGCTTTAACCAGTGCATCGGCTTGCTTATCAATAATTTCATATTTTAATTCTTCATCTCTCAAAGCCCGGATGAAAAAGGCAATGGGATGCTCTAAGCCTTCAGAGTTCTTCTACAACAAAACTACTTCTACTGTATCAAAAGAGGCAAAAGAAAAAATAAGAAAGTCCTTGGAGTAGTCTGGGCTGACTAGGACCGGGGCTTCCATCAAAGCTTTCTTTATTTGATCAAAATAACTACGAGCCTCAGTAATCCACTTGATTTCATTAACTTTCCTCAACATGGTTGTGATATACTTAAGCAACTCAACAAAATTTGACACAAACCTTCTCAAGAAATTAACCTTTCCTAGAAAATATTGAGCCTCCTTTTTAGATCTAGGAAGTGCTAAGGTTAGTATGGATTCAACCCTGCTGGAATCAATCCTCACTCCTTCATCTGACATGATATTCCCCAATAATTTTCCTTCTTTCATGGCGAACAATGACTTTTTCGGATTCAAAGAGAGGCCAAATTTTCTGCATTTTAAGAAAACCTTTCTTAAATGATCACAGTGCTCTTCATCAGATTGAGAGAACATGGTTATGTCATCTAAGTATATAACAACAAACTTGTCCTTCTCTCCAATAAATTCTATGTCCATAGCTCGCTGAAAGGTCACCCCCACATTCAACAAACCAAAGGGCATCTTGGTGTACATGCATGTACCCCAAGAAGTGGTAAAAGTCGTCTTCTCTCTATCCTCTGACAAAAAAGAAATATGGTTGTAGCCAGAAAAACCATCAACCATAGACATCCGGGCTGCACCTGTCACCCTCTGTAATATATGCTCCATCTTGGGCAAAGGGTAATTATCCTTTTTAGATCTTTGTTCAAATTCCGGAAATCGACACATAGTCTGATTTCTCCATTTTTTTTTCTCACAGGGACCAAATTAGCCACCCATTCGGAATATCTCAAAGGAACAATAATGTTTTCATCTAAAATCTTTTTTACCTCCTTCTCCATGATAGGCAGTAACATAGGATTGATTTGCCTCAACTTTTGCCTGAAGGGCTTAGTCTCTTCTTTTAATGGAATCTTGTGCTCGATAATGTTTGTGTCATAAATTCGAAGATCTTCTTAATTCCATGCGAATACATCAACAAACTCCTTCAACAATTTGACATATTCAGCCCTCTGCTCTCTTGATAGGCTTCTTGACAACTTGACATATTTTGGATCCTTCTCTATTCACAAATTGCACTCAATTATATTAGCATCGTCAATAGACACTTTCCCTTTTACTACCACATCATTTTCATCAAATATTTTTTCGAAAGGAACTAGTCCTTTTGGAATATGGTTGCTAGGTAGCTGCACAATATGATGATTAGCAATTATGTTAAGGAAAACATCAACATGTGGAGTAATTTTAGAATCAAGATCTGATCAATGTGTAATGCAACAAATTCATCAATAGACTCAAGAAATTTTTTGAGTTCTAAATCATCTTCAAACACCTTCCAATATTTGACATTGTTCGGTATAGAAGGCCTATATTTGACTTCTACATCATACTTGAGTTTTTGCGGTATGGGTATCCTGAAATTGCTTGCTGATACAACCAAAGAATCAGCCACAAAATTCTCTTCTCGTGGAATAAAAGAGATTTCATACTCAGAGAAAAAATTCTTCACTGAGTCCCATACTTCATTTCTATAAGATCTAAGCCTAGGGTGCTTAGTTTGGCAAAGATTTTTGGTCTGATGGACTATCAATTCAACATCTCCAAATACTAACAATTTTTTAATCCCCATATCCTTTGCAGTTCTCAAGCCCAAAACAAGATCTTCATACTCTGCCACATTGTTGGTAGTTTGAAATTCTAGTTTCTATGACAAAGATACGGTTTCCTGAGTTGGTGAGACAAAGAGCACTCCAGCACCCGCACCTTCCTTAGAAGAGGCTCCATCAAAGAAAATCTTCCAAACAAAATTGGTTAGAGGAGGTTCTTTAGACAAGGTAGCAGACTTTTTTCTTATTTCAAGAGGAGTTTCAGGAGCATCAGTGAGCTGCAAAATGTTGGACCCCAAATCGGTATCAAGAGAAAAAACAGGATGATTAGCATGATTTGCTTCATCACTAATAATGTAAGCCATATGGGCTTCTCTGTAAAGTCTTCTATGCTCCCCACCAAACATCGGGATAGTTGCATATGAGAGATCCATATACAAGGTTCCTCCAAGTCTTTTTATGCAAGACCTTGACAAGAGCATGCCAAACTTGGGAGGAACATCAACCACCACAACATCCATAAGTATTCTTTTCATGGGAAACTAAAATAGAGTCACAACCATATCCTTAATGACCCCCAGACATTTTACTTTCCTAGAGTCGAAAGAATATAAATGATAGGTTTTGGTGATTTCCAGTCCAAGTTCATCCATAACAGAATATGGCATAAGATTATGGGAGGCCCCTGAATCCAAAAGACAGTTATGCAACACCTTTTCATGAATATTGAGAGAAGTATAGAAGGGAGGGGATGAGTCATCTCTGTCTTCTATCAAAGGGCCTAAAATCATAGCTGGTTTTTCATCTTGCAGATTTATTGAATCAGTGGAATTAGGAGAGGCATCGGGCTGTAACATTTTGGTCAGATATTTTTTAAATTCTTTATTTTTTATCAATTCCAAAAATGGTACAGGGATTTTAATTTTCTGGGTCTCATTCTCAAAACTGAAGGAGGGGGAAGGATTCAAAATCTCTTTGGTTTTAGGAGGAGGATTTCTGATCAGAAGTTGTGGGTTTTGAGAATATTTTTCTTTGCTGCTCACTGTCATAGTCTTGGAAGAATCTTCTTTCTAAATAGGTTGATTAGGGGTAGCACTTTTTTCTTCATTCTTCTTAGATCTTATATTATATCTACTAGCATTTTCCTTCGTTTGTTCTCCCTTGCTTAACTCATTTATTTGACTATCCATTAAATATTGCTCATAAGAGGATTGATTCAAGTGTGGGGATGGGGATGAATCACCTAAACATTGGATCTCAGGATCAACCTCTACCTCCTCTTCTTCTTCATAAGCAACCAGATTATTCTTAAAAGGAGCTTGAATCCTCTGATCATTTCTCTCTCTGTTTCTGGGATCTCTAGGAAGGATTTGGGGAGCATTGTTGGGTCTCCTGAAATTACCTCTATTTTCAATGTTCTGAACATTTCTATATGGCTGTATTCCTTCTGATTTTAACTTCTCGATCTCAGTAGAAAGGGATTTTACTAATTTGGTCAACTCATCTACCTATGAATGAATAACAAGAGAGTTAGAAGTGGAAGCTTCAGCTCTGTTTTTCCTCCTATCTTTGTCAGATTTTCACCTGAGCTTATCTGAAGAAATTATGTTGGATTCTACCTCTAAGGAAGCATCCTACATATGAACTAAGGAAGGTGACCTTCTCTCTCTCAATAGAAGGCAGAACTCGGAGTCAAAAGCACTAGCATAAGTGATTTTTTCCATGGTTTCGGTGGGTTTGATCTCATCAGGGTTCTTCTTGTACATTTTTTTAAACCTTTTAGAAAATTCAGAGACATACTTTCCTTCTTTCCTTTTCAAAGATCCAAATTCAGTGATATAATACAGAAAATCCTTTCTGTCACCCTAGTGCCTCAAGAAGGCTTCATCCAATGCCTCAATACCCGTGATGGATCCAGGGGCCATACCCCTAAACCACTTCCTAGCTTCACCAAAAAGGATTTGGATGAACACCCTCATCCAAACATATTCATTTTCAATAATTTGGCTATTTTCATAGCTATAGAAAGAATCAAGATGTTCCTCAGCTGTTATATCTTCTTCTCCAGTAAACTTGGGCATGTATTTCAAATAATCTCCAGGGGGAAGAGAATTCATTGGATGAGGCAAGACTAGAGGAGAATATCTTGCAACCACTATGGCATCCATCATATTTGCAGGGGTTTTAACAACTGCCATTTGATTTTGGATTCTAGGTGAACAAGCAGGAGAAGGAGATCTGGCTGTGTGTAGATTAGGAGAAGGAAAAAAGGATAAAGGGGAGATTTTAGTTTTCACAAAAGTGGGTGGAGTCTTGGAAGAGGACGGTAAGGTCCAAGAAGGAGATGAAGTTCCTACTTCTTTGGCAGCTAAAGTTTTAACAGAGAGAGGTGTAGAAAAACCTAACGTAGGGAAATCTTCAAAACTATCAAGACTGAAACACTTCTCAATATTAGGGGAGGAGAATATATCAATGTTTTCTTCTTTTAATTCAGTTTCAAAGGTAGAGTATTCAACAAGAAACTCTTCAAAATATATTTTTTTAGATACTTCAGCAGAAGATAAAGGAATCTTACTTGATAAAACAACTAGAGTATCAAAAGTGGAATCAGGCAACTGACCAGAAGCACTTGTAGTAGCAGCAGAAAAACCTTTTTTAGAAGCTTTTCCGTTCTTGATTATCTTCTCTGGGTCAGCCTCAAGTGGAACCAAAGGTAACTATGGACTTGATCTCATATTTCTTCCTTTAGGCGCCAAATATGAATCAATGGAGTTGCTAGGTGCAAGATGCAATCTTCAAAATACTAAGTCCCAATGCACCTTGAGAGCTAGTAATCATTGTCGTTCTATCCCAGGGAAAAGTCTTCAAATCGTTCCTCGGAAACGGTGCCAAAAATGTTAGCACTAGGAGTCACCTTCTGATTGCAAGGAAGGTAAGCCTAATACCCATCAAATGATATGTGAAAGTATGAGTTTTGTTTGAAAGGTTGAATGGAAAAACTCGAAATGATAATATCCTCGCTCAGAAATAGGGCTGACATGTAACAACAAATAAGGTCTTGACTAATTTCAACCAGTAGTTTGGGAGTAAATGTGGATAGAAAGAAGATTTGAATTAGAGGAATGTAAGAGCTACTACAAACATCAGGTCCACAAAAGCCCAAAGGAAGAATGTTTCTTAAAACAAGATCTTCTTGAAATTAGAAACTAAGGAGCTAAATAAACACCATGACAATAAAATGATCAAAAAACCATCATATCATTACCACAGTCATCCATATGAAGCATTCAAATATGAACATTTAGCATTAGAAGCAAATAGTCTGAAATAGGAGTTGATTTCTATTAGTCAAAAAGTCTTAAGTCCAGTACATACTAGATCACAGTCACTTTATCAAAAATATTACAGTTTCTTGGGAGCCTTGCTCTACCATCCGACCCATTAAATCAATTCATCTGTCTATTTATAACAAGAAAGGGAGGCAACAAATGGAGGTACGAGCTGGCCTCTTTTCCTTAAAAATCTCAAAACATTTATTTATTCTAACAACTAAGATAACAGCCTATGCTATAAAACAGGGAAGTGTTGGTGACTAAACCCAATCATGCTTATAACTGCTTTGATCCTCTTTTTTTGTTCATCTCCTGTTTTTCCATGTGTCCCTTTGGAGCTTGTAGTTGTCATATACAGGCCAACTACTACTTCTGTCATTTATTCCATCATTAACTTATCGAAAACTATTGTCTTAGTCTTCCTAGATCCCTGGTGTTTGTTGGCTAGTCCCTTGGGTATCAATTCTGTGTAGCGCCCCCTAAATTGGAACAAGGAGAGAAGGTAGTGCCTGTATGACAATTCTGCATTCTTTAAAACATTATGCAACGCCTTTACACAATGTCACCTACGTTGCATATGCATAAGGGTTTCGGTAGCTATGCCAAAAATGCAGCGTCTTTGACTCCCAAACGTGTGTAGAGTTGTTTGTGTCCTTCCATGATGACTAATCAATTTACTTAGGTTATTTTACCACTGAGTGAAGCTAGCACTTGGAAAAAAATTCCAAAATTCATATAGCTCAACACATAGAAGCCTGTATAGGTGGAAAAACTTAGTATGTGCATATCAGTTAACCTTCCCAAGAAGGAACAACTCTCAAAAATGGGGTTTACCACTACCAACTACTTTTTCATTTTAACACTTAGCCTCACACTCTTAGCACTGGTAGGATTCTTCAATATAGTTGTTCTCTCCTTAGCTACTGGTTTGTCATCTTCAATGGCAGCCTCAACCAACACCTGTAAATTCTTTTGGGTTACTTCATCTTGGAAATGATCCCGTTCTTCCTTTAGCTTCCTGTTCTGAGCTTGGAACCCCCTATTCTATCTGTAAAGATTCTTCATTTCTTTACGAAGAGGCAGAGCCTTTATCACTGCGAACCTTTCCAAGTCCAGGGTATGGTTGTAGCCAATCATGAGATCATTCATCTGAGCCAAGTGGATCGTGTCTTCTGCTTTGAGACGAGATACTTCTCTCCTTGCATCCCTAAGATGCTTAATAAGTCTTTTGTAGGTCTAGCTGCCAAGGGGGTTGGGGACATGTGCAGTCTCATCAGGCTTCTTCTCATCCTTTTTTTCCATTTGTATAGGAGTTTCCTTGCATGTTTCATCAGTCTTCTCAAAACCTTTTCCTTTATTCTTCATAAGTTTTTTACAATCCTTCATAGGGATTTCATCTTCCCTCTCCAAAGGTCTTTTGGTACCTTTACCCTTGATTTTCTGTACATGGGGTTTCTTGTTTCTCTTCTTCAACTTTTTCAATGCCTTTCCCTTTGTTCTTATGTATAGGGGTTTCTGGTAAAGGATTTCCTTTGAAATCCCCCTTAGGAATTGATGACCTAGTGAAAGGTCTTTTACCTTTGATTTCAACTAATGGAGGAGGAGAGTGAAAGAGAAGTTTTTTTTTTTTTTTTTCATGTCACCTTGGTATAATATGGAACTTGTTCTAACCCCGATGGAGGTGGTGGTGAGAAATCTCTCTGTGGGGAAGGACAAACTTCCTCCTCAGCTTCTCTGACCTACTTATTGATCTGTGAAACAGGGGCTCTGCCCTTTCTCTTCTTTTTTATCCTTGTTTTAGTACTGGTAGGTGATGAAGAGCCTGCAATCTATGATTGGGGGGTAGGTGTTGGGTCCACCTTGAAGTGAGAAGTGACCAAACAATTCTCCCAGGAGATCTCTTTATTTCCCAACTCTTCAGAGACAAGCATCCTGATAAGTCCAAAGTGGAAAAGACTGGAGTCCACATCCTTGGATTTGGCTTGCACCCTATCTGCCATTTTACCTATTCTTCTCAGCAGGTAATATGGAATATTCATATGAACCTTACCAGTAAAATGCAACAACAGCCTTATGTGGTAATGATACAGGGTGTTAAATATCCCTTCATAACTAAAATATCTCTGTATGATTTTCAACATTCTGTCAAACTGGTCAATCAACTGATTCCTTGGCACACTCTTAGATAAATCATTGGCTTGGTATTCAGGCTTGAAAATATATTTAATGAAAGGTGAACTCAATACCATGGCCTTGAACCAATTTTCTCCTGAAATGGGGATCCTTGTTGCAGCTGAGATGGAGGCTTTAGTCACCTCAAATTCCAAATCTCCAACTCTGGTTTTCTTGCCATCAAAATTTAGTGCAAATTTTTTTGCTACTTCTGAGTGGCCTCTCTGCATGTTCTAGCAGAAAGAGAGGCATCCTTTTCTTTGAAACATTTCCCTTGCCATGGGTTCTGTGTCAAAAAGGTGCATGTCCATAGGTTATGTTCGAACTATATTACCACCTTTGTGTGCTTTCTTCGAATCAGGGGCCTCCATGACTCAAAAAGTTGGTTCTTAAGAGGATGTAAGGGATACTATTGACCAGAAAACTTCAATTCAAGTCTCAAATGCACAAGGATGGCCCTCCAAATTAACAGTTCTTAGAAAATGAACTTGGCTATGAGAAATGGACCTTCAGGCTTATACAGGGTTTCAGAGTGTAGACTATGAGGAAGTAGATCCGAAATGACTCTTCGTATAGGATGAAAAGAAGGAAAGGATAATCAGAGAGGTTTGAGCAGTGCCTCTACATAGCACAACGCATACACAGAGGATAGGCTATTTCAGGCCTGTGAATTTCAAAGGCTATGACAAACAACAATAATCAAACTATGGATACGAGTGAAGATGTTTATAGGAATGCAAATATGGCTCCCATACTACCCTACAATCTTAGCAAACCGAAACCCGAGCACAAATCTCCTATGAAAATTAATATGCAAAGGAGGTTGCACAGGATACCTGTGAAGTCGACAACTATTGAGATCCTCAGCGTGATCTTAAGATGAGATTGAGGAAACTTCATCCCTGAAATATCTCACAGCATCGAATTTAGTGGGCATGCGATCGTCTGAGCTGAACTGGAAAACTTACGCAACGCATCACTGCTGAACTTTTCAAATTTAGAAACTGTTACCAAGGATCATAAATGCAAGATATTTTGAAAGTATTTCAACCAACTTTTGGCACTGAAAACAAGGGTTAAGGTATCAGTTGTGGAAATCATGTCTTTGAGTGGATGAATGATAAACATGACATGTGCTACGGAAATGCATGTCGAGTGGGCAACGCTCTCCAAATCAAAAAAAATGATAGGACATGTGAGTGGGTATGATGAGGTATGCATGTGAGGTCATGAGTGAGGAGAGAGGTGTGTCACATTAGCCTGGTCATGGGAGGTATCAATCTAGGGATGAATCATGAGAGGGGACATAAAGAATAGACCATGAGCTCAGGTTTAAGGACCAAAAATTGAATTGTAGATCAACACATGAGCTATGACTCAAAGGTTTAGTCATCCTAAGGGGTCCTATCATAAATAACATTTAATGGATGAGAAATTTATTTTAAAGAGAAAATAAGAATCTAAGGTTTTTTTTTCTTTTTTTTTTTCTTTTTAACAAAAACAAACTAAGAGACCCAAGGCGACTTAGTGTGATAACAAAAGGCAAGCTCATAGAAGAGAGACAATGAATTTCTCAATCAAATAACATAAGATATTAGGGGTTTAACACTATGTTCATACTTAAAGGACAAAGGGATGCGAACTCAATATGAAGTAAATAATTTCTCCAGAGTATCTTTGCTCTCAAAGTTGAATTCTTTCTCCCTTTTCCATAACTCGGAATTGGCCCTTTTATAGCCTTACAATGGAACTAAAAGGATGGTTCAGAATGTTTCCAGTATATGGAATGCCAAGGATCATAGATATTCTATCATGACATGGAAACCCGACACCAATTTTCATTTTTGGGCACAAATACCGATGTATGCAGGATGTAGTGGTGCAGCCTACGTATACGCATGTTGTATAGTAGGCAAGGTGTGTACATGTGGAAAAATATGTATTTTTAGCTATGGGATTTACAAACATGGATGATAAGTCTGCATAGTGAAATGAAAAAAGGCCTTCTGTGCAAGATTGCATAGGGTGAGACAAATCTTGCTATAACAATAAGACGCCAAAAGGGATAGAAAACCACAAATGTCAATATTACTATTGGATCAGAAATGCACACATCTTCAATTTCAAAATATTAATTTGGGTAACGTGATTTATGGCTTCATTTTAGTTGAATTTGTTTTGTTTTGATACTAGTTGATTTTATTATGATTTTTTTTAGACCAGCTACAGAATCATAGATTTTGTAGCTAGTATTAATTAAGTTTGATATGATTTCTAAATAAATTTATTTTTATTTCAGGTCTCTAAATGAATAGAAGGATGCCATCTTTGTTGTCAGGTTGTTAGAAATCGTGGAGTGTTTTTTTTTTTTAATTATTAATAGAACCAAGTTAAAAATAGCTGGTGATATTTTTGGTCATCACAACAAACTTTGTATAAGTCGTTACAAACGTTTTTATTGTAAACTCATATTAGTATTTGATATTCATTTTTCTCTATTTTTAAAAGATTTACCTCTATCCTCCGGATATGTGACTCAATCCCCATTTTGTTTAAATACACATTTGTTTTTGAGTGAAAAACATGGTGAAAAGTTTGGGATAATGAACAAGTGAATATTATAATAACGTGTTGTTCCAGATTGCCTCAAGTTTTACTCCCGTGAGGGAATTTTGTTATGTTTCAATATAATATCTTTCATGGAATGAAATGTTTCATTTTATTCTTTCAATAATATGGTGTTGATTAAACTTAGCTTTTGTCTAGTTTATCCATGCACTAATATTACTTGCATTTATATTCACTTAATTTAATTTTAAATTTAATAGTTTATTGTCCCAATAATTAAAGTTCTTTATGATGTAAATCAATTTATCACATATGTTATAGCATATCAAGTTTATTTGTATGATATATTCATACAGTGATGTATACTATCAATGTGATTGTTTTCCTTTGAGAAGAATAATTCTATTTCTTCATAAAGAATCAGATTTTACTAGTTGTTCTTTTTGTACCTGCATTAAAACCTCAATACCCTATTCAGATTATTTTCTTCAGATGTTTTGTATTTTTGAATTCCATAGTTGTTTTCCATAGTTTTTACTCAACAGACAAATTGTTGGAAGATATTTCACACAGGAAGACACAACCAATTGACTTCTTTCTCTCCAGGCTTGGATAGGTTAGTAAATTTGCTTCTTTGATTTAATTTAATGAATGTGAATCATAATTCTTATCATTTAGTCTTAATGCTTTGTTAATTAAACCTGAAATTATTATCATGATTTACATTCCTATTGATGATTAGGTTTCATTTCGATGTAGTTGTTAGTATGTGCATTTAAAATAGAATTAGTATGGTATATCAGTTTCCTCAAATTATAATTTTTCCTGAGAGTTGGTTCTCTTTTACAATCTTAGTCTTACAAGGTTTCTCGCAAATATTGTACCCGTTTATTCTATAGATTTTGTATATAAAATGTGTGAAAAGTTAATGTACATAGTAGGCACTTGTCAATAAATACTTAGTTGTTTTAATTATGTATTTTAGGTTAGACCCCTCATCGACCAACGGATCTGTTAAACCTGTCAACGTGGGTTACTTTAAATGGATCAGGTTATTCCAGAAAACCTCGGACCAAACTCCCTCTTCTCGTTGACGAGCGTTCATATATGATTGTCAACATGATACTAATGTAAAAATTCTATGAAGTTCAAAATGCCTTTATTAAAAAATGTTAAACATTAATTATCCTCACATTTAATCCATTGACAGGGTAATCATGCCATATCTGTCAAATTTATTACTTGATGATCACAAGATTTTTCAATATTTTACCTTAGCCACGTTAAATACACCTTTAATGATCCAGATTTATGAG
>ML794068.1:530521-555665 GCA_009831015.1 Picea engelmannii
GGGTGTTTTCATATATCAGAAAACAAGACCAACAACAAAGGAAATATTAGGAAGGGTATGGATCAAGTATAAGAGGCTACAAACTAGCTGACAGTATAGAGTGGCATCAACTTTGGGAGAACTACAGGTGACAGTAAGCTTGACTCCAAAGTGGAAGGGATAAGGGGATGGTTTACAATCATCCATGTGAAAGTGACGAAGAAGGTCACAAGCATACTTAGAATGGGAAAGAAAAATTCCTTCATTGGTTTTCAAAACTTGGAGGGCAAGGAAATAGTGCAAAAAGCCTAAGTCTGTCATTTCAAATTTCTTCTTAAGGATGGTTTTCACATGGTTTAAAATTTTTGAGTCACTACCAGTAACGATAAGGTCATCAACATAAAGGACAAGGATTATGAGATGTCTTTCTACTTTCTTGGTATAGACATTTGGATCAGAATGGCATCTAGAGAATCCAGTGGAAGTAAGAAAGTTTTCTATTTTGGCATACCAAGCTCGAGGAGCTTGCTTGAGACCATAAAGAGATTTCTTAAGGAGACAAACAAGGCTAGAGTTGTTTTGGATATAGCCAGGTGGTTGTTCCATGTATATTTCTTCTTGCAAATCTCCATGCAAGAGGCATATTTAACATCCATCTGATGGACATCCCATTTATGTGAGGCAGCAAGGGCAAGAACAAGGTGGATGGAATTGATTTTGGCTACAAGGGAAAAGGTTTCATTATAGGCAATTCCTTCAACATGGGAAAATACTTTGGCAACTAACTGAGCCTTGTGTCTTTCAACACTTCCATCTGATGCATACTTAGTTCTGTAGATCCATTTACATATGACAAGTTTTCTTCCTTTTGGAAGAGGTAAAAGATCCCAAGTATCATTTTCCATTAGAGAACGATACGCTTCATTCATTGTTGTATCCCAATCTAGATGAACTAAAGATTCTGCAAATGTCTCTGGATCATGAATTTCTGAAACTTGAGCTAAAAGAGAAGAGGCTCGTTGTAACTATGAATGTGTCCGATGTTGATATGAAGGATCAACAAAAAGATCACCAGATGCTTCTCGTGTTGAACAGACCCATCTAGGAAGTGGTGGAGTTGGTGTTGGTTCAAGTTCAAAGGACTCATCTAGAGGAAGGTGAGCATGCGGAGGTGGATTTTCATCCTCACTCTCATCATATTAAGAAGAAACCAAAACATAAGAAGGAACAAACGTCGAAGATGGATCGCAGTCCAAAGAAGGCACAAACGTTGAATTAGGCTTGCAGGCCAAAGAAGACACAAACATCGAATTAGGCTCACAGACCAAGATATTTTCATCAAATTTAACATCTCTTCTAATAATAATTTCATTAAAATGTGGTTGAAGAAGTCTGTAACCTTTGACATCTTCAGAATAACCAACAAGTATACACTTCTCACTTTTAGGCTACAATGCTTTCCTTTTCTCATCAGGAAGGTGAGCCCATGTTATACTGCCAAATACACAGAAGCGACTTGCATCTGGTTTAATTTTATTCCAAGCTTCTTCCAGTTTTATATTTTTAAGAGCCTTTCTGGGAGTGTGATTTACTATGTAATTTGCACAGTTGATGGCTTCCGCCCAATACTTTAGACTTAATCCCTTAGATTGGATAACACAATTAGCTATTTATTTTAATGTGTGGTTCTTTCTATGAGCAACACCACTTTGTTGTGGTGTATAAGGAATAGTGTTTTGCATTTGGATTCCTTGTGTAGTGCAGTAACTTGTAAAATTATTTTTCACATATTTGCCTCCATTATTTGTTCTTAACCTTTGAATTTGATGTCCATATTGCTTTTCTACAAGGGCCTTGTAGG
Organism: Picea engelmannii; assembly: GCA_009831015.1. Taxonomy (NCBI): domain Eukaryota; kingdom Viridiplantae; phylum Streptophyta; class Pinopsida; order Pinales; family Pinaceae; genus Picea; species Picea engelmannii. The sequence continues at coordinate 532,362 of ML794068.1, forward strand.
CCAAAAACTTGTCAAAAACTTTTCTCTTAAGTTTTAAGTAGTAAACCCAAGTACATCTAGAAAATGCATCAATGAAAGTTAAGAAACACTTGCACCTAGAAAAAGAAGGAGAAGAAGGTGGACCATACAAATCACTGTGAACAAGATGCAAAGGACCTAAGGCGTGCCAAGAGGCATGTTTCTCAAAATTGTCCCAATGATGTTTTCCGAGAACACAACCGACATAAAAACCATCTTTGCATGAAAGAAGAGGAAGACCAGTCACCATCAGTTGATTATATAGTTGTTGCAATGAGCGATAGTTTAGATGACCAAACTGCTCATGCCAAAGTTTGCTCAAGTCATCGCTATGAGAAACAAAAACTAATGAAAAAGATGATGACCCAAAGTTGTCAAACTTGTACAACCTGGTAATATCATCAGCAATTCCAGTTGCAAGAACATGATTAGGATCTTTTAGATCCTTGATTAGAACTTGGTGAGGTGAAAACTCTATGGTTTTACCTTCACCTGAATGAGTGATTTGATATACTAATAGAAGGTTACAAGAAATATTTGGAACACATAATACATAATTGAAATTACCATTTTCTACTTGAACTGTTCCAGATCCTTCAACACTGAGAGATATATCATCACCAACAAATATTTTCTTGGTGTTACATTTATTTAGAGTAGAAAATATGTCTCTATCCTTAGCCACATGATAAGATGATCCAGAATCAATAAGCCACTCATCAGAAGTAGAAGTAGAAGTTGTATTGAAGGAGAAATCAGAAGTTGAAAGTGCATGTCCATGAGAAGAAGAAGAAGTAGTAGAATCAATACTGATGTTGTGCTTCTTCATCACTACTTCTAAAGCTTCCATCTTCTTGAAATATTTGGACACATCATGACCATATTTATCACAAAAGTTACAATGTTTGTCAGTCTTCTTATTTTTATATTTTTCTCCTTTGTCTCCATTAGGAGTGAAAGTTGTCTTAGTGGGTTTGAGACCCTTATATTTCTTGTTTTTGTGGTGAGGATGTTGCTTCTTGGGATTCTTGGCTTTATCTTTCTGATGGACAACTAAGGATTTGTTGGAGGTACCTACAGTGATGATCACACCAAGTTGTACTAGCTTATCTTTCTCTTTAATCAAAACATCAAAAAAGTTCTCAAGACTGGGTTTTTCATCAGCTACCCCTAGAGCCTCTTGCATGGCATAAAAGGTAGATACAAACACAAAATATACACTTCATAGCTTAGAAAGAATGAGATAGATGCAATGATCTTCATCTATCTTTATCTTATATTCTTCACATAAAGTTCTGAGTGTTTTAAACTTAGATAGATAGTCTTCAATGGAAGAAAAATCACTTGGACTTAAAGTTAGTACTTGATTTTCTAACTGTTGTGCTCAAATAATATTGTGTTTACCAAAAAAAGATTCAATCTTTTTTCCAAGCTTCTTTAGGTTTATCAATTGATTGAAGATGAAACCTTAAATCAAGAGAGATGGAAATTCTAATTAATCCACGTTCTTCTTCATTCCTATTATCCCATTTGGATTTCTTATCAACATCAGTGGGTGTTGTTTCCTTTCTCAAGGTAATCTAGTACAAGCCTTTACTTCTTAATAAATCCTCCATATGGAATTTCCATTGGAAGTAGTTTGTGCTGGTAAGTAAGAGATTACTTGTAAAATCCATATTAAATATGCAGATAATATGGATTTGAAAACTGAAACTGATGATCTGAATGGAAAGATCTCAAAAATTTATGCGGTTTTAAAAAAAAATACACTTAAAACGGACTTCAGATGTGAGAGTTATGCCCTTTTTAAAAAATGCATAAACGGTAACCAAAGGACCACGTGGTGGTGTAAGTTGCTTTATGAAGTGACCGATTTTATAAAGAGAAGTGGGGATCACTTTTACAATGAAGTTACTTCATGCAAAATAAATAACTCTAAAATAAAATATTAAAGCTACTTATAGTGATTCACTTTTATACTTGAAGTGAAATACACTTTACAATTTTAGCATGAACTTTTTCAAAAAAAGTAACAAAAGAGAGACATGAACTCAAGACCTCTTACTTAATAAGACAATTTTTAACCAAATGGGCTAGCAAAACATATTGTATTGTTTCGCAAGAGGATTGTTGTTGTGGTTGTTGTTGAAGACATCCTTGGAGAGTGTGCTAAAAAAAAATCTATTTTCACACAAGAAAAAAATTCACTTCTCGATGACAACAAGGGTTAGATCTCGGTTAGCTTACCCGGAAGATGCACCTTTTCCTATCAGTTTCTGATTTTCCAAAATCAAACAAGGTGCAGGGCAAAGAGAATATGTAGATCTAAAATATTAGCAGCCTGGAAACAAATAATATCGAACCGAAATAAAACCAAAATAATACTTTACAAAAATTTAAAAAATGCGTATTCAGAATTTATACCTCTAGATCTGACTGTAATGGTCGTATCTTGGGCAAACAGAAACCTTTTCGAGTGAAATGAAAAGTGTTCCTAACTGAAACGAGTGCTCTAGACACAATGGCATAGTCCTCTTGGAATAGAAATGTACAAAAATTATATAAAATGGAGATGAGGCAACTCAACTTCACGATCTCGATCTACAATAGGAGCGAGTCTTCAAATAGGTTCTGATACCATGTTCGACAACACAGGTATTCCAATAGAGGAAGAAAACCTTTAGTAACCACTCACATAACCATATCAAAGATCAACACATTGATGTTTTCACATGGTAAAACCCCTATGGGGAAACATCCACGACCCCGGCCAACACGACCACTTGGAACAGTTTATTAATGCAAAAGAAAAAGATTACAGAGAGATTTTACAAGAGAGTTTATCATAATCGATCATAGAAAAATGACCCTCCATACTCTTTAAATAGAGATCATGGACCAATCGGCTATTAAGCCATGGATCAATGATCGTTAAGATCAAGGAGAGTATGAACTGTCGGATCACTCTATGTCGGGAACATATCGTGACCATCAGATTTACTAACTACAAATGCATACTAAAGAAACACACTTTTACCTAACGACATATTAGACCAAGTAGATGTTGCATTTTTTGTACTTAGCATTGGATTTCTGCAAAATATCATCGAACTATTGGCGGATGTGTTAAATCTGCTCAATGGATCTGGTGGCTTTGTCGGCCTCAGACTGAACATGGGAATATTATGCATGTGTGGTTACAAGAGGTAGTGCAACATCAATGGGACCCAAGGGTTGGAATCCCAACCCCACTTGAAATGGGCTATGGACGATGGAGCTATGGAGAGCCATGTTGTAGTTGTGCTAAACATAGGGAAGAATCTCATCCCATCTACGTGGATGCTTAGAGTTGTACATGCGTAGGATGTGCACAATCATCTGATTGACAACCTCTATCTCGAAATCAGTTTGGGGGTGGAAAGTAGTGGATTTAATGAGCTTGGTGTCAAGAAGTGACTAGAGACTCGACCAAAATGTGTTGAGGAACCTATTGTCCCGATCTTAGGTGACCGTCAGTGGTATCTGAAAATGGACCCACACCGGTTCGAAGAAGATCTTGGCAGTATCTTCCACTGTGATGCTCTTCTTCCAGGTTGTGATAATGACCATCCTCGAAAACTGATCAACCACCACAAATACACAATCATTGTTGTGCTTGGTGTACAGAAGGCCAAACATGTAATCCATTGATATGGATTCCCAAGGCCTTTCGGGAGTAGGAAGAGGGGTGTATAATCCTTATAATCCTTTCTTCTTGATGGTTGGATTGGAAATGGAATAGGCAATGAAAGATATGGTATACTTGTTGATGTCTTATTGAAGTGTTGGTCAATAAAAATGTTTCTGTACAACAACCACAGTTTTCTCCATGCCAAAATGTCCTACCATCTGACTGTAGTGATCCTCCCAAATCATCTTTTCACACTCACTTGTGGGAAAATAGAGGCGTCCCAGATGGCATAAAAGTCCATCCTGGATGTGAAAATTGGTGACATTCGTGCATGTACCCAAGATATGATAGGTGGTGGTGAAGTCAGGGTCATGCTGATAAAGTTGGGGCCACTCATATGCCTCATACCCACCGGAATGGAACACTATGGTGACTGCAACAACGAGAGGGTGACTGAGAAATTTAATGACATGATTTGTGCTCCCTGTTTTATAGTTGATGTTGAGATGGAACAGTTGTAGGTATTTGGACCACTTTTGATGGTGGTCGTTCAGCAACTTCCCCTGTGTCTATATGAACCACAGAGGCTTGTGATCAGTGTGGATGATTGTCTCCTTTCCCAAAATGTAATGTTTGCATTGACGACAGGCTTGCACAATGAAATACATTTATTTTTCATATGTGGGGTATTTCTGGACATTATCTGAGAGTGTCTCACCATGGTATGCTATTGGATGATCGTGCTGAGTGGGAAATGTTCCTACAACACAGTCAAATGCATCAGTCTCAATCTTGAATGGTTGTTGTAGATTGGGTAAGGAGAGTACTGGAGTTGAGCACAAGCGATGCTTCATATCATCAAATGCTTGTTGTTGTTCCTGCCCCCATGCAAACTTTTCCTTTCCACTATCCTTGGTTACATTGCTGAGGGCCCATGTGATATGGAATAATCCCAACATGAACCTTCGGTAGAAGTTATAAATTCCCAAGAAACTCTGAAGCTCGGTTAGTGTGGTCAGGGTTAGCTAGTCACAAATGACTTGGATCTTAATTGGATCCACATGTATCACATTCTCATCAACAATGTAGCCCAAGATTTGGACCTTGTTCATGCCAAGGAGAATTTTTCTAAGTTGACATATATCTTGTTCTGTCGTAGAGTGCCCAAAACCTATTGAATATGTTGCATGTGATCCTCCCAATTTCTATTGAAGATGAGGATGTCATCCAGATATACCACCACAAAAGCGTTGGTGAAGGTTCTCAATACATCATCCATCAATCTCATGAAAGTTGTTGGTGCATTTTTTAATCCAAAGGGCATGACCATCCATTCAAAGAGACCTTCTTTATATTTGAAATTTTTATTCCATACATTAGTTGGTTCAATGGGAAATTGGTGGTATACAGAATTTAGGTCAATCTTGCTAAAGAAATTCCCCCCCTTGAGTTGGTCAAGAAGATCATCAATTCGGGGAATTGGGTATTGGTTCCTAAATGTGATTTTTTTTAATTCTTTGTAATCAATGCAGAGTTGCCAGGTTCCGTATTTATTTTGCATTGGCACAATCAGGCTTCTGCAAGGGGAGGCATTGGGTCAGATATGCCCCTTTTGAATCAATTTTTGGATCTGGCACTTGATTTCTTCATTTTCCATTAGCGAGTGATGATATACTAGTCCATGGGGCAGTGGTGCACTGGGTGTTAGATCAATTGGATACTTGAATTGGCAGTGTGTTGGTACCCTGGTGGGTGAGAATAAGATGTCTATGTACTCTTCCATGATCTCATCCACTTGATTCTGTTGCAAAGAGAGGCTCTGTGTAGAGGTCACAGATGTGGCGACGACCTTCTACTTACTGCGGGCATGGATAAAAAAAAAGACGAACTTCCCGGTTTTTGAAATGACCTTACTGCATTACTTAGCAGATATTAAAGAAATAATGGTAGGCGGTGCTACCTCTGGTATCCTAACAATTGTCTACCCAAATTAATAATAACACTGTGGGGTCTAGACTCATACAAAGCATGTCGCTTCCACAAATATGGTTGGACTAAAAGAACATCACAAAATTCAAAGGGAGAAATATCACACAATACCTCGTCTTTGAAGGGCTTGATGTTGTAGGGAAGATGATATTGTTGGCTGACACAAAGATCTCATCCTTCAAGAATCCAGTCGATGGTGTGGGGTTGTGGGTGCGGTGTTATCGACAGGTCTAGCCACTTGACGAACTCTGTTGCCTTCCATTATAAAAAATGAAATGCATCAAAGTCCCCTTTACCCACATATGCGAGTGAAAGAGGTGTTCCCCTTCCTTTAGTTATTTTGGTTCACTTGGTTGGACTTTGGTGGTAGAGATAGTGGCATTGGGTTCAACATCAATGATTTGCTTCCCACTTTCTAGATTTGATTCGGAGTCTGAATATTCCTCTGATTCGGAAGCTTTTAGCTCGACCACTAGTGACTTCTTAGAGTCACATTCTTTGATGTTGTGCCAAGGGATTTTATGGTATTCACACCACTTTCCTGTGTCCTTATTCAACTTCTCATTACCCTTCTTGGGTTGCATCTTGGACTGGTTGTCCTAAGAGAGACCATCTTTTCTCTGTCCCTTGTTTGGTGGGTTGGGACCGCATTTTCCCTACTTCATCTATAAGGAATTTGCAGATCCAAACTCTTGCCTCTTCTTCTTAACATGTCCTTAACATGGGGGGCGACCTTGAGGAGTGAAAAAGTAATATTTTCCCCTGTGGACCGAAAAATACCCTTCGAGTAGATTAAACCATTTATCTACCACATCCACATCTACCAGTCCTTCAAATAATGGAATATCAAAATTTACTTGTACCTTGAAGGGGGTTGCGTCACCTCTTGATGAAGAAGTGTCTCATGTGGCCAACCGCTGAAGGATCTATGCAAAGTTGTCCATCATATCGTTCCTTTTTCACACAAGGGATTCCTAGAGAAACATTTTTAAAGTATCTCCTACTCCATCATGTTTCTTCTTGTCCCCCATGAGTTGTGGTTGGGTTCGGCGCGATCGATATTACAAAGGCTCGATTGGTTCGAGTCCCATATTCTTGTACCTAGATCTTGTCACAGACATGCACAAAGAAAAACAAACGAAGAGAAGACCGCTACGATACCACTAATACTGATTTATGAGTGGAATGAAATGAATAAAAAATTGAATACCATAACACAGAGATACGGAGAACAGGAACAGATATCCAGTGAACAATAAATTCTATTGAATAAATAAAATAGGTTGAAACTATAAAACTGTAGAACTGAAACAACTTGCTCAAATGGTGGTATTTATCTCTAAGAAGTGATGTGGCTGCTACTTGCATCCGTCTGAGAATAAATGATTGAAATGAGGCTCCATCAGCCTTTTTAACATTACTCATGAATTCCAAAACCCTAGACATCCAAAAACCTAACCCTAGGAGATGAAACACCAAACATTGTGTGGGCCCCGATGGGTAAGTTGGTACCTCAACATTCCTAGGTCATAACTTTTGATTACGACCTTTGTTTTAGGAGTGTGATAGCCCTTCAGAAAGGTATTTTCAAGAACTACACAATATTCCTTCAAAATCTAACTTTGTCACTAGCTTGACTGTGGAAATCCAAAAAAACATGGTTTAGAGCCCCAAAACAACCTTGGAAGTACAAAAAGATGTACTAATATGAAAAATTCCAAAATAAGCCAGCTGAAATAGGTGGGTGGCCACCAATATCCACCTAGATGTTGTGTAGGGATTCAAGACAACCCCGAAGGTGAAAAACCCACAATTACATCATTACATAGAAACATGTTGAACTAAAAACTATCAAGATGAGCCAGTTGGAATAGGTGGGTTGCCATCAATATCCACCTGGATCATTTAATGATAGTAACTAATGAAGATAATCTATTTCAGTAGTTCAACATTTAGGATTTTTGAATGAGGGATGATAGATATCTTGCGAAGGTCGAATTCATGAAGCAATTAATCAACCTTTAATTTATTGTTTTGTTTTAATTGATCACAACTTATCGTCACTTTAACTTTGAGTGCTTCAGAACTCTGGTACTCTGGAGCTTCACATACAGGTGGAATATGATGTGTCAGCTGATTAATTTTAAAATAGTTTTTGGGAATTCATATCTCCAGGACTCTGGAGCTTCGCAACTTCCCGAATCGCGAGTCCCAAAGTAAACTTCATATTTCTTTGTTGTTTAAACATTTTGCAATTTCTGGAACTCTGAATTTCCGAGAGTCATCGATATAGATGACTGTTAAATTTTAACGTTTAGTACTTGATATGCCCCTATCCATGAATAGTTGCAAGTAATCAGATTTCACCTTCTCTAGTGCTTCTTTGATGATGCATAATTGGGGACTATTGACTCCCTCTACAAATTCCCTTTGTCTCTCCTCCAACTAGTTTTTCCACATAAGGTCTTCAACAAACTTATGAGCACCATTTGTCCTTATCAACACTTTCACAATTTTCTCCTATGTGACCAATAATTGGTTCTCCAATTCACACCATGTTATTTCATCAACATGGCATGGGTTGTCACAAAAGAGACCAACTAACTCACTGGATGATATCGTGCAGTGATGGTGTTATCACATAAAGTTTTCCATAGTCACGGGTGACAACCATGAATGCAGGAAAGTAGGCAGGTGCAGTTATCAACAACGAATATTCCCCCCAAGTGTAGTTCAGTTTAGCACCGCCTCTAAATGCGGTTGGAAGGATTTCACAGTTGTAAAGTGGATAAATATTTGGCAAGGGCGCTAAAATAGTTGGCGCGCCCATATCTCTGGTCCCATTCAGATCAATGGCCTCAAATCATTTTGGGGTCGTAACATGCTTGGGTGTTAAAATGCCTTGAGCAGGATGAAATTCTAACCATGATTTAGTGAGGTGGATACATGGCAAGAAGCGGTGCATTTCAGGCCCAAAAGCAGTGTGGGCCTAAACCACTCCCCGCGTCTCCGAAATCACATGCGCATATGATGTCTTATCCAGCAGTAACAGGTGGTCACCCACTAGCCGTCCAGACGCGCTCAAATCCCGAGGAATATTCATTTAATGGAAAAGGACTAGTAGCTTAAACCCCATCTCAATCCATAAATAGAAAGTAGGAAAACTATGGTCAAGGAGACAAAGTTTCCATCCCGAGGTACCACAATGGATGGTTTCTTCTTCCAGGCCCATACTGGCCTGAGCTTGCATCTAACAGGAGGAAACACACATAGTCTGAAAGAAGGATGCACAGATGAAAGGATTTGAATGGAATGACCAGATCACACTCATGGAAGTTGTGAACTGATCTGATTATAAATAAATCATTTCAATATTTTGTTATGGTCGTCAATTGGTTGAGCAGAGCTCCCTATTTTGTAATATTTTGATAACATAGTTTTTCTCTGGTTTTGTATGAGACTTGAGACTTTCGCATTAATAGAAGTCAGTTTCTTTCATCATATTTTTTAATCTGTTTAATCTGTGCTCAACACTTGTGCATGGAGGATCCAAATGAGGGTTGTAGTCATATTGTGATGCAGGTTTGATTATAGTATTGTTGTGAACAGTTTCAGTCATTTTCTTTGTTATATTGTTTCTTCTTATGCTGAAATTCTCATGCATGGAGAATCCAGACGAGTTGTTGTAGTCACATAGTAATGGAGGTTTGATTATTATGCTACTGGGATATATTTCAGCGTCTGAAACTTAAGTCCAAGAGTTCTCTTATTCCTAAGTTTTTCTTCACCAAGCTACTTGAAAGTCGGATGCCCGTGGCAGACTTGTTCACCTTTATCGCTAAGTCTTCCCTCTACTCACCTTTAAAATTAAACCACTGACTGAAGTTAATGAGGACCTAATTTCCCTATGCATTGTTTGTCCATTTTTTTTGTTAAAACATTCTTGTACTGAGTTTTGTACATTTGACCTCCATTCATAAAACCTACCTCCACAAATATTTTGATGGGTACTGGTCTTATCCTCCTACAATATGAGGGTGACTCTCAGTGATAACATTATTGGCATTGTTGTCGGGGAATTAATTGAATAAATTTCCCTGGGATTGAACGATAAAGAAATTTTGATTCTGAAGGTTTATCAGAATTCAGTACCTTGAAGATTGCAACTTGCACCTGGCGAATCTACTATTGTAGTTGTGGCTCCCAAAGGAAGACACACGAGGTATACTCCATAGTTTCCTATGGAAACACCTAAAGCTGACCTAGAAAATATTATCAAGAAAGGAAATACCTCTCAAGAAGGGCCTTCAACTATTGTACCAAGTGATTCTGTTAATTTACATGATTCCTCTTTTAAAACCCCAATAGCTGCATCTAATTCTCCTTTTATATCATCTATTGGAGTTCCCAGAAGTTTAGATTTTGAAATATTTCTTGTTGATTTTTTCCCTTCTAGTCTTCATTTAGAAGGAGAAATTTGTGACACCCTATTTCCCCTGATATTGTAAAGTGGTTTAGACCCACGAGCTTAGAAGAGTTTCCCACTTTCGGTTTTCATACTCCTCCTCCTGTCAAATTTGTTGTATCTAAAGAGGGAGAAACTTATTTTCCTTTGAACCCCATATTATTCTCCTCTAACACTCAACCTTTTCCCTTTTCCCCTAGAAGCACAACTCCAATCCTACCTGTCCAAACTCCATCTCCCCTTGGTTCTCCTACAATTCACATCCCAATGGCAGGTACTAATCCTCCTAGAAACTGAATGGATGCCATAGTGGCTACGAGATATGTCCCTCTTGTTTTACCTCAGCCTATGAATTCTCTCCCAACTGGAGACTACCTTAAGTACATGCCCAAGTTCACAGGGGAGGAAGGCATAACTGCAGAAGAACACCTTTCAACTTTTTATAGTTATGCAGAAAATCATAACATTGAAAATGAATATGTGTGGATGAGATTTTTTGTATAGAGCCTTGATGGTGAGAGTAGGAAATGGTTTAGGGGCTTAACTCCTGGATCTATTGATGGGATTGAGGCTCTGGATGATTCATTCTTAGAACATTGGGGGGATAAAAAATATTTTCTTTATTATATTACAGAATTTGGGCACTTAAGAGGAAAGAGGGGGAATCTGTTTCAGAATTATCAAAGAGGTTTAACAAGATGTACAATAATATTCCCACTGAAATAAATCCTATAGAAACCTCTGCCAAGATTACTTATGCTAGCGCTTTTGACCCTGAGTTTTGCCTCCTGTTGAGAGAAAGAAGAGATACCTCTTTAGCTCATATGCAAGATGCAGCCCTTGAAGTAGAGTCTAATATATTGGCATCTAACAAGATTAGGAGTAAATATGATAGAGACAAAAGAAGATGTAGTTCTAAAACTTCAACCTCTTATTCTTCTGCTGCCTACCCTCAAGTGGATGAGTTGAAAAAACTAGTAAAATCACTATCTGTAGAGATTGAGAAATTGAAATTTGAAGGAAGGCAGAGCTATAGGAACCCCCAGAATGGTGATAATAGGGGTAACTTCAAAAGACTCAATAATGCCCCTCAAATCCTACAAAGAGATCAAAGAAATAGGGATAGGGATGATAAAAAAATCCCCGCCCCTCTCCAAAATAACCTTGTTATTGATGAAGACGGGGAGGAAGAAGATGTAGATCCTGAAATCCATTGTCTTCATGACACCTCTTCATCTCCTCATTTAACCCAATCTTCATATGAAGAGGTTCTCATGGGAATCCAACTAAATGAGTTGAGAAAAGGGAAAAGGACCAGTGGAAATTCAAATAGATACAACATAAGGTCGAAGAACAAAGAGGGAGAGACTAACATTCCTGATCAACCTACTAGAACAATGAATCATGCTAAGGATGTGGCTGCTAGAAGAAAATAAAAAGAGGCACAAAACCCCCAGGAAGTGGTTAATATCCCTATCCAAAAAGTGAAGGATATTTTGAAGCCTCCCTCCTCTTTTAGCTTTGAGAATGAGATTCAAAATATTAAAATCCTTGTACCGTTTTTAGAGCTAGTTAAGAATGATGATTTAAAAAGGTACCTTTCCAAAATGTTGCATCCTGAACCTTCATCTCATCCCACAGACTTAGTCAAACTCCAAGATGAAAAACCATCTTTCATACTAGGGCCTTTGGTAGAGGATAGAGATGACTCCTCCCCTCCTTTCTATACATCATTAAACATTCATGATAAAGTGTTGCACAACTTCTTGATGGATTCAGGGGCATCTCACAATCTCATGCCTAAGACTTTCATGGATGAGCTTGGGTTGGAGGTTACAAAAAACTACCATGACCTGTACTAATTTGATTCTAGGAAGGCAAAGTGCCTTGGGGTTATTAAAGACCTGGTTGTTTCCTTGTTCTAATTGCCAATGAAAAGTGTGGTCATGAATATTGTGGTGGCTGATGTTCCCCCTAAGTTTGGGATGCTCTTTTCTAGATCTTGGATCAAAAGACTAGGAGGGACTTTGCAGATGGATCTTTCATATGCCACTATTCATGTGTTTGGGGGGGAACATAGAAGGCTTTATAGGGAAGCACAACTTGCTTACATTAGCAGTGATGAAGCAAATCTGACAAACCACCCCATTTTTGCAATAGATACTGATTTAGGAACTAGTATGTTACATCTCATTGATGCTACTCAAACACCTATTGAAATCAGAAAGCAACCCATCACCTCTTGTGAAGACCCTCCTCCCAATACCTTTGTTTGGAAAATGTTTTTTGATGGAGCCTCTTCCCAGGAAAGGGTCGGCGTTAGGGTAGTGTTCATTTCCCCTACCCAAGAGACCATATCTTTATCTTATAATCTTGAATTTGAAACAAAAACAAATGTGGAAGAATATGAGGCTTGTTTTGGGTTTGAGAGCTTCCAAAGATATGAAGATTGAGGAGCTAGCATTGTTTGGAGATGTTGAGTTAATTTTTCATCAAGTCAAAAATCTGTATCAAGCTAAGCACCCCAGTTTAAGGGCTTATAGAAATGAAGTCTGAGATCTTGTTAATAGTTTATTCTTGTCTTTTAATATATCATTTGTTCCAAGAGAGGAGAACATTGTGGCAGATTCCTTGGTTGTCTCAGCAAGTAATTCTAGGGTTCCTTTCCCCCCCAAACTCAAGTATGTTGTGGAAGTAAAGTATAGACCCTCTATACCTGACAATGTCAAACATTGGAAGATTTTTTAGGATGATCTTGAGATAAAAAGATTTCTTGATACTGTGGATGAATTTTATGCTTTACATATTGATCAAGATCATGATACTGAAGAAATCCCTCATGCTGATGTTTTTCTTGGTAAAATTGTTGGCCATCATATTGTTCAGTTGCCTAGTAACCATATTCCAAAGGGACTAGTCCCTTTGGAGAGATTGTTTGACAGAAATGATGTTGTTGTAAAGGTTAAAGGTTCGACTAAAAATGTTGATGTGACTGAATACAATTTGGGAACGGAGGAAGAACCAAAGTATGTTAAATTGTCTAGTATCTTATCAAAGGAACAAAGGGTTGAGCATGTCAAGATTTTGAAGGATTTTGTTGATCTATTACATTGGAAATATGAAGACTTAAGGGCATATGACACAAACATCATGGAACACAAAATCCATTTGAAAGAAGAGGCCAAACCTTTCAGGCAGAAACTCAAGCAGATAAATCCCATGTTGTTTCCTATTATGGAAAAAGAAGTGAAAAATTTGTTGGATGCCCAGATCGACATTCCTTTGAGATATTCATATTGGGTGGCTAACTTGGTGCCTGTGAGGAAGAAAAATGGGGAAATCAAATTGTGTGTTTATTTCAAAAATTTGAATAGAATATCCAAAAAGGATAACTATCCCTTGCCAAAGATGGAGCACGTTTTGCAAAGAGTGACCAGTTCATCTAGGTTGTCCATGATTGATGGATTTTCTGGCTACAATCAAATCTATGTCCTTCCTGAAGATAGAGAAAAAACATCCTTCACTACTCCTTGGGGCACATTCATGTATGCTAAAATGCCCTTTGGATTGATGAATGCAGAAGAAACCTTCCAGCAAGCCATGTACATTTCCTTTATTGGGGAGAAAGACAAATTTGTAGTCATGTACTTGGATGACATTACAGTGTTCTCAGAGTCTGACAGAGAGAATTGTCATCATTTGAAGAAGGTCCTCCTGAAGTGCAGAAGGTTTGATCTCTCTCTCAATCCAAAAAAATATTTGTTTTCTATGGAGGAAGGCAAATTATTAGGGCATATCATGTCAGCAGAAGGGGTAAGAATTGATCCAAGCAGAGTAGAGGCCATTCGGTCCTTATATTTTCCCATATCCAAGAAAGAGGTTAAATATTTCTTGGGTAAAATCATTTTTTTTAGAAGATTCATCTCTAATTTTGTTGAGTTGGTTAAACACATAACATCCATTCTTAGAAAGGGAAGTGAGGTGAAGTGGATTGATGAGTCCAGAAATTATTTTGGCCAAATCAAAAGGGATTTGACTGAAGAACATGTGCTCAGCAACCCTGAATATTCTAAGGAATTTATGATATTTTCTTTTGCCTCATATGATACATTGGTTGTTCTTTTGCTACAGAAAAATATAGAGGGATTAGAGCAACTTATTTCCTTTTTCAGTAGATCCTTGAGGGATGCAGAAATGAGATATGATATCATGGAGAAGCAGGCATATGATTTGGTCAAAGCCCTCAAATCTTTAAGAATCTATGTCTTGCATTAAAATATTGTTGCATATGTCCTTTCAACCTCAGTGAAAGAGATATTGATCCAGCCTAACATAGATGGGAAGAGAAGCAAATGGATTTCTAAAATTATGGAATTTGACCTAGAAATAAAGCCCACTAAATTTGTAAAAGGCCAAGGTTTGGCCAGGTTGTTGGTTGAATCAAACTGCAAGGTTTTGGGGGTTAATTTAATGAACATAAAATCATAAAATTAGCAATCTGAGATTGTTGATAAAAACTCTCATGTCAGCCTCAACTTGGCAGAATGCACTTGGTATAAAGACATCATATATTTTCTACAGAAGTTGTGACCTCCTGATGGCTTGGAAAAAAACAAGGTGAGAGATTTGAAACTCAAAGCAATCAAATATTGTCTCCTTGATCAGGTTTTGTATTGGAAGGATCCTCTAGGAGTTCTGTTGAGATGTCTAGACCCACAGGAGGCCCAAAGGGCCATAGCTGACTTTCATGACAACTCATGTGGGGGACATCATTTCTAGAGGACTACAGCTTATAAGATACTCAGATTCGGGTATTTTTGGCCCAACATTTTTACTAATGTTTGTGCAAATATTAGGGCTTGTGTCAAATGCCAAAAGTTTTCTAGGAAAACAACAGCTCAAATATTTTCCTTTGAAACCTGTAATGGTTTCTAGACCATTTCAACAGTCGGGTCTTGACTTCATTGGATAAATCCACCTAGCCTCAAGTGACCAACACAAGTGGATTTTGACTACCACTGATTATTTCACCAAATGGATAGAATCCATCCCTACAAGGAATGCCTCCCACAGGGTAATCATTAGCTTCCTTGAAGATATCATGTCCAGATTTGGTTGTCAAAGTAGGATTGTTACAGACAATGTTGCCTCCTTCAAAGCTGAACCATTGATCAAGTTCTGTGAACTGTATGGGATTACATTAATCCATTCTACTCTTTACTACAATGGATTATCAGAGTCCTCTAACAAAAACCTCATAAAGAGAAATGGTTTAGCAGAGTCCTCTAACAAAAACCTCATAAAGATTATCAGGAAATTGTTAGAAGACAATAAAAAAGAATGGGACTCAAAGATGAAATTTTCATTATGGGTTGATAGAGTCACAACAAAAAGGTCATTGGGTGATTCCCCTTTTCATCTTGTATATGGGGTTGAGGTTATTTTTAATACTCATCTTTCCTTACCTGTGGAAAAATTCCTCCAGGACTACCAAGAAGAACTTGATGATATGGTTAGGAGGATACAACAGCTGGTAGAAGTACAATAGGCTAGGGAGAAACTACTTGATAAAGCTCAGGATCACCAGCAGAAAATAAAACGAGCCTTTGACAAGAGGGAAAGCAAGGAATATTTTTAGATGGGGGGTCTGGTGTTCAAGTGGGATGCCCCCAACCAAGACAGACACTCACATGGAAAATTTGAATCCTTATGGATTTGTCCTTTCAAGATTTCTGAAGTATTTTCAAATAACACCTATAAGTTGTAGAGCTTGGAGGATTCCGAAGTTTTTGTTGGCCTTGTCAATGGGCACTTTCTGAAAAAATATTTTTCTTAAGCCATGATTGGATTTCCACCATTGTAATTACCACTTCCTTTTTATTTTTGTTTGAATAAGACACTCCATGACCCAAAGGATAAGGCACTAGAACTATGCATTCTTGGCAGCTCGCAGGGAGCATTTCATCCCCTATGGAGCCAAATGTTATCACATAAATTTTTACATAGTCATGAGTGACAGCCATGAACGCAGGCAAGCAGGAAGGTGCAGTTTTCAACAACAAAGATTCCCCCTGGTGCAGTTCAGTTTAGCGTCGCCTCTAAATGCGATTGGAAGGATTCCATAGTTGGTAGGTGGATAAATCTTTGGCGGGGGCGCTAAAATAGTTGGCGTGCCCAGATATATGGTCTCATTCAGATCAACAACCTCAAATAATTTCAGGGCTGCAACATGCTCGGGCGTTAAAAGGCCTTGAGCGGGTCGAAATTCTAACCACGGTTTAGCGGGGTGGCTACGTGGCGAGAAGCAGTGCATTTTGGGCCCAAAAGCAGTGTGGGCCTAAACTGATCCCCGCATCCCCAAAATCACATGCGCATATGGTTTCTTATCTAGCAGCAACAGGTGGTCACCCGCTAATCGTCCAACCATGCTCCAATCCGGAGGGAGATTCATTTAATGAAAAAGGACCGGTAGCTGAAACCTTAGCTCAGTCCATAAATAGAAAGAAGGAAAAATATGGCTGAGGAGACAGAGTTGTTAGCCTGAGGTACCACAATGGATGGTTTCTTATTGTAGGCCCATACTGACCTGAGCTTGCCTCTGACAGAAGGAAACACGCACATTCTAACAAAAGGAGGTGCAGACAAAAGGATTTGAATGGAATGACCAGATCACACTCATGGCAGTCGTGAATTGAATTGATTATAAATAGATGCCCATGGTATACTTGTTCACCTTTCTCACTAAGTCTTCCCTCTGCTCACCTTTAACCTTAAACCACTGATTGAAGTTAATGAGGACCTCATTTCCCTATGCATTGCTTGTCCAATTTCTTTGTTAAAACATTCTTGTACTGAGTTTTGTCCATTTGAACTCCATTCATAAAACCTACCTCCACAAACATTTTGATGGGCACTAGGCTTATCTTCCTGTAATTTGAGGGTGACTCTCAATGCTAACAGATGGGACTCATGTGAACTATCATCCTCATACAATATTGCATCTACCAATTCATCCCCTTTGTTGTCACTTTCCATGCATAGCTCCCAGCCTTTGTCATACTCTAGTACAATCATGCCTACATCATCATACATGTTATAAAGGGGATATGGTGTTGAATACTCATCATACATAGGTGTTATCACACTTTAACCTCCCTAATCATAAGCATCATACACAAGGAGAGATGTTGAATCCTCAACATCGACTGATTATAAATTTTTCTCATAGTCATCATAAGAAGGGAAATATGTTGCATCCTCATCTTTCCCACCCAACACACTAGTGTTAGCAGCCTCATCGGTTAGCTCTAATGGTGTATCATAGTTTTTTGTTTTGTTTTCCTCCACATGCACCTCCTCCACATGGCTAGATGCATGATCCTCCACCTGTCCTTCATGCTCATCTCTCTTTTTCCCTATTGTTGTGCCCAAGATATGATCACTTTTATGACGGTTATTATACACTTTTGTCGCATGTACATATGTGTTTTTCATATTTTAAAGGAGATTTTTGAAGAATTTCATGATAAAATGGTATGATCGAAATAAAGTACGTATAATTCATGTTTAATGATTATATCAAGTATAATTCATCATGCTTTATGATTTCCAAGAGATAATTCATGTTTTTCTGGTGTTACAGGGAAAAAACGCACTACATTTCTGGTTCCAGCACTTGATCCGACACTCATTCTGGCACTCATTCCGACACTCAATCCAACACTATGTCCAGCACTTCATATTGCACAAAAATGGAAGGCGACTTGGTGGTTATGGCATTGTCGGCTAGTGATGGGAAAATTGGGCACGTGGTTTTTGTTTATCCTTGCCTCCTCCAGCTACTGAGCTCCCGACAACTCAATTTCAGTTGTTCAAGAGGGCGATTATTGGCTCGCTCCATTTTATCAGTTAGGGCATCATTTATTGTAATTTCCCGAATTTAGAAGTGGTTTGACCCTCCTGTGGTCGACCACTTGGTCTGTAAGCTTATAAATACCACTAGGATGGTCAGACGTAAGTTAAGCATCAGATACATCAGTGTGATAGGAACAAATATGTTTTTATTCTGTTTTGAGTTTTTACATTGCCAGATTATGCCAGAACTGGGTTTTTGGATTTTTATGGTGAATTCGACCTGCTGAGTTCATGGTGTGCTTTTAGAGAGTGACCACAACTTGTTGGGGGACCCACCAATAGTCTAGTGACTATCAGTGTGTTGTTCATGCATTCCATAATTTAATTGCTCTCTTTATTTTCCTGTACATGCATATTTGTATTTAGTTGATTAGTTTGTTGTAGCTTAACTGTTTTGCTTCTCTTTTGCAGGTTAGAATGATGAGATGTGTTAACATGCATTGATTTTGTAGATTAGGAATAGAATTGCAAGTCTCTATACTAACCCTGTGTTCGATTAGATGTTAGATTATGCTTTCTTTTATGATTTTATAGTCAAGTTTAAAACAGAGTTTTAATTAGAATAGAACTGAGTTTTGATTTCGATTTTCTTTGACAGGGAATTGATGGATGGATAGAATTAATTCCAGTTTTTAATTATAGCTTGCTTATTTTAGTTTTATATATATCTTGTTTAATTAATTGTTGGTTAATGTAGATTGTTAGTTTAATTTATGTTTTTAATCATTTCCTTATTGCAGTTTGAATTGTTAGAATATACATAACATAGTTTCATTTTACGTAATTTCCTTTCCTAGAATTAAATTGCAATTATATTTCTTAGTTAATGGTTGAATCTAGTTTTGTTTACATAGTGTAGAAGTACAATGATGATCTTGTTATGTTGTTGATGGTTCATATATGAATATGCATGGTATTTAATATTGTTTTGTCATGGCTAAACTCTTATTGGATTGTTTAATCCATACCTTTCACTTTGCCATTGAGATTAGTGTTGAGCTTATACCATTGGAATTGTCATTTGTTGTCAAGTGTCATCGGGACATCATCCGACAACGAAGACATTCAAACAACCACCAACATTATATTTGAATTGTCATATGTTAAAAGATAGTTTCTTTCTTTTGTAGATCAGAATAGTTTTCTTGCTTTCATAGGTTAAAAGAGATAGTTTTCCTGCTTTCATAGATATAGTTTCATGCTTTCATAGCTTAGGAAATAGTTTTGTTGTTGTTGTAGGATAGATAGACTTTTCTTTGATAGATTACATAGTGGCTTTCTTATCATAGATTAAGCATTAGTTGGTAGTTCTTCTTGCTTTCAATAAAATATATTTCCTTTCATGCATTAGAGATAGTTTTGCATTGAGCATTTAGTCGAGTTGCCTCTTAGATTTCCTTTCATGCATTAGAAATAGTTTTGCATTAAGAATTTAGTCCACTTGCCTCTTAGGATAGATAGTTGTTCAATGAGAAGTTTTACTTTGATTGCTTGCAGTAGTTAGTTGCCTTTGCTTACATGTCTATTTCCTTTAGTAGGTTAGATGGTCATCTTTTGCTTTAGTAGGTTAGTTAGGTGTCTTTACTTACTTGTTTGTTGCTTTAGTAGGTTAATTAGGTTTCTTTTCTTACTTGTCTATTTTATTTAATAGGTTAGTTAGGTGTCTTTGATTACTTGTTTATTTATTTTCTTTCATAGGATAGTTGCTCATTTAATGTAGGTTGGCAAGTTAAAATAGTTTGCTTTTGTTAGTTGCTCATTATTATGCTTAGTAGTTTGCCTTTGCTTATTGTAAAACTAGTTTTCTTTGAATAGGGTTTTTGCCTTGATTTTATTAGGACTATCCATCGATCCTTGACCCAAAAGTACTTAGGTTACCTAGTTTCAAGTTGCTTAGTAGGGTTTTCTCATTAGATAGCTTTGCCTGAGTAGATTTGTTGGATTACTGAGAGGGGGGTGAATCAGTAATAGCGTAATAATAATCATTTTTCTTCAAATGTTATATCAATGTAGAATTATTATCTAATAATGAGCAGTAAGAAATAAACACACACACATACACAGTACACTAGTGTTTTACGTGGAAACCCAAATCGGAAGAAAACCACAGAATGTTTTTTCTTATATGTCTTGAAGAATTACATTCATTGGAAGCACCAACTTCCTTTGTTTTCCATATGCAACTCGAAGGAGGCTCCAACCCCCTAGTTTCTCAGGCTACAACTTGAGGGAATATCCAACTCTCCAATTCTCTGGCTACAACCAAAAGGAGGCTACAACCCCCTATGTTCTCCGGCTACAACAGAAAGGTGGCTACAACCACCTGTCCTTGCCTCGTCCTGCCACCCTGAAGTAGAAGTAGAATGATGGAACCACTGTCACACTATCACTATGAGATATACCATTGTAAACCTGCACCACATCAACTATACACCTCATGTATGTGCCAACCCATCAACTACTTGTCTCAACCATGTACTCAACATGTACCTCAACCAAAATACCTCATCAATTTCATCATCCAAATCTGATTTGTAGCTCTGTAATAGACCTGGTGTATATCATCACATTCCTGCAAACCTTCCTTAACTTTAACAACAAGAGACTAGCATTTTCATCAAATGTTTCTTTAGTCTCACATGCCTAGTTTTGGATTAGTCAACAACCCTAACTTGAAGTAATCATAACTTTGAACCTGTAATATATAAAGATGTGAAATGGATACACAATGTTATTTAGTGTGTTTTATGTAATTTCTCCAGGTTTCACTACTTGGAAACTCTCAGAAAAGGAGTTATAGCAAAAATGGCATACTTTGCTCAATTCTGGCCTATTCTAGAGAGAGACCTTGTAGAGCATGCCTCGCACGAAATGTTCATTGAATTGATCTGAAACTATTACAAAGCATAATAAATATTGTACCCTAACCAAAACATTTGGTCTCACTGAATTTGGATATTTTATTAAGAAGTTATGACGCTTTTACCTGAAACACTTGTTTTTGACTAGTTTCAGGACTAGCCACAAACCCTATTTTCCACGGAGTGTAACTCCCAAAATGAAATGACCCACAAGCTGAATTTTTTAACACAGATACTTGGTTATGTTTTCTCAATGGCATAGAAATTGCATGGTCTGATTCATTATAGAAAAAATGTTATAGTGAAAATGGTGAGATGACCTGTAAATAACATACCTTAGAAAGCACCATCAAAAGAATTTATCCTTCCTTGCATTTCAGCCTTCTTTTCTTTACCTTCCCTCAGAAATCCGGCTTAGATATCCTTGGTTACCTCAGACACCTATATATATTCAATATTCTCAGGTGTTATTAAAATGAGAGAGCCTTGCCTCTTATTTATACTCTCCAAGTAGCTTCCTTAAAATCATCTTCTAGGTCACTTAGCCCACTTTCCTTATTTTAGGGTTAACCTGCTTCTAATTTCTCCATTAAATTTATTATTGAAATAATTTATTTTGTATTCACTTTGAATTATAATACTCTCATCACTTCACTTTATTATTTACCTTTTAAAATCTCTTAAACCACTTTGACTACTTTGACCTATTGGGGCTTCTAGATGACATATGAGGGTCCTCCAACTTCGTAAAGACATAACTCTCAAAGCGTGAGGATTTATGTGAAATTCCACATACCACCAGAAATGGAATGACATGTACTATCCATATAGAATAGTATTACCTTCAAATATTGATCCAGATTTATTTTCGACACGAAATGAGATCGGAGATATAATAAAGAAATGCACAGAGATATCACAGATATTCAATAATATAACATAAATGTATCAGAGATGCAACCATAAACATAGATATACAGTAATACATGATTTCTATTAATGAAATAAATGTACAGAGATTGTAAAAAACAGAGTGAAAGACTCGCTAGAATGGTGGCAACTTATCTCTGAGAAGAGATGTGACATCTACTCGCATTCGCAAGAAGATGATTACAATGAGGATCTGAAGGAATTTTTACAATAAATAGGAATTCCAAAATCCCTAGACATCCAAAAACCTAACCCTAGGATATGAAGTGCCAAAAGTCATATGGGCTCCGTTTGGGTAAGTTAGTACATCAACTTCTCGGGGTCGTAACTTTTTCATACGATCTCCATTTTAGGCGTATGATAGCTCGTTGGAAAGGTATCATCAAGGAGATTCATTTTGGGGGCTCAATTATGCCTTTGGATATAATTGAGAACCTCTATCTCAAAAAACCCTCATTTAGGCCCTCAAAATGGTCCCGAAAGTTAAAACCTGCTAAACATAGTAAATTGCCAAAATTGCCAGAAAACTGTTTTTAGCTAGTCGAAAAAGGTGGGTGGCCACTAATATCCACCTAGATAAAATATAGAAAAAATCATACCTTTATCCATCAAACAAACTTGGGTCCATTACCCAAACCTAGGTTCTCCAACTTCACATGGTCATAACTCTCTAACCATGAGGAGTTATGTGACGTTCTACATACCACCGAAAATGTCATGACAAGAACTATCCATGTAGGATAGTTTCCCTGACAAATTCATTGTCCTTCATCTCATTATTCCATAATTAAGCACGGGTTCTCTTACTCTGCAAAGCGTCTTCCCGTGAGGGCTTTCACCATAAGGGGACCACTTTGGAGTTCATCCATATTTACTTCTAATCAACTATGACAAAAAAATAATGAGTCATATTTACATCAAACAATATTGGGTCCATTACCCAAACCTTTGTGCTATGAGGCTTTCTTCAAGGGTTGACATCAATGACAACCAACCTTAATCAACAATCTCCCACTTTGGCATTGATGGCAACACTATGATGCAATAATGAAATCATATCACTCATGCTCCCCATGGAACCATGCCTCTGTCCTCTGCATCTGATAAATCTGCTTCCATCTTCTGCATCTAATAAATCTCTCCCCTTTTTCATCAATGGCAAACATATCTTTCCATCCGGGGCTATGCCCCCTGACTGAACTATCCTCTTATGGTGCTTCCTCGTGTACATCTAATACATATAAGATAAGCATTCAAAAGGAATTCATTTTGGAGTAGAAATAACTCCAAGTCTTTGGTGAAGATATTCAAAGGCTTCCTGTGGAAGTGGTTTTGTAAAGATATCTTCCACTTGTTCTTTTGTGCCCACATACTCAACTCTGATGTTCTTTTCTGCAACCTGTTCCCATAGAAAGTGATACTTGATTGGAATGTGCTTCATCTTGGAGTGCATCACC